>OVBE01000541.1:2702-48336 GCA_900406425.1 Iberis pinnata | reverse complement strand
TATATATATATATATATATATACTCTTTAGTTAAATTATTAACATTTTCCAATATTTTTACATATATTATTAAAATTTTGTTATTGAAACTTTCTAAATATTGATAACTATAAATTTAGAGTCATATATTAAAATATTTCAAAAATCAATGTGTTTGAATCCGACTATCCCTGCATCTTCACGATCATTTACATTAGCCAGTAATGGTCATTAAAAATTAAAATTCACAATTTTTAGATTACTAAAAAATCATCAATCGAGCATTTGAGTTTAGATTTTAACCTTATTACATATTTTAAAGCTTTACTTTGAGCTGTAATTAAGTTAACAGATGAATGAGAATATTTTGATGGAATTGGAAGAGACACAACAACTTGACAAGAGAATTGTGGATTGTCAACTTGCGGATCTAATTATATGATATTGTGCAAGTAAAGTAAACATGCATTTTTAAATCCTTTGGACCCATTTATAAACATACTTAGCCATATCTATATGTACACATTAGCATACATTAAGATGTACTTAAAATGTATAACATCATATAGTATGAAAAATAAAAGTAAGATATATATATATATATGTCTAACATTGATACAAAAAATATGTTATTGTAATTTCTCCGTTCTATTTTTTTTTTTGTCACATTAATATCTGGGCCACAACTGGCCGGTCCAGTAGCCCAACTCCATAAATAGGAGAAAATGCATTTGCTATGCGAGTGACCAGATTCGATCTCTGGTTTGGTAACAAGGCAATATCGGTGACACAACCACTAGGCCACTTGATCCTTGTTAATTTTTCTGTTCTATTTTAAGTGATGTTTTTTATGTAAGAAAATTGTTTGATTTCAAATGACATTTTCAGGTTTTAGTTCAAAAATTTAATTTTATAATGTTACTATTTATATTATGGTGTATTAGTTTTGAATAATTAATGACATTTTCATGATAAATAACAAATTAAACAAAAAAAAATTATGTTTTACTCATAAATGTCCAAAAACTTTAAACAATTTACATATCGATTAAAATGAAAGAAAGAAAGTAGCTTGCATGCATGCATAAATGATTTTGTAATTATTGAAAACTCATCAATTCATCATCCACAAATTGGTTGTTACACAATCGGACTCATACAGAATTCCCTAACATCTACTTATATTATTTCTACAAAAACAATAAAAGCAAGATATTTTTTTAAAAAAGAATTCATAGATATTCTTCTAAATCATGTGCAAAAAAAAAAAAATCCACTTAGGTCGTATGAATAAACATAACACTCTTATATTAAAATATTCTAATTTCCACCACCTCGAAAAGCATCTACAGAGTTACTCTTTCCTTTCACTAATTAGTACATAGCCTGTTGGTTTACCCCAAAGGCTCATATCTTCTAGATCACGACTCCATCATATATATACTACAAGTGATGATATATATTGAGAAAATATATACTATGTTTTTTTTTATAACCAAGAGAAATTCGGATCTTCGACCTTAATCTCTCTTTGGGCCCAAGAACAGACTTTGCTAATATTTGATTATATAGCGTAAAGCATCATGTAAAATTTATTTTGGGGTCACACATGTAAATAATAATGTGTTAGAGTTATTATTTAATAAGTCAAATATTATGTGGTTACTTTTGTAATAAAGTAAAGACTTGAGGCATAAGTGTTATGAAATAATTAGTTGCGGATACCTTTGGTAATTTCTAGTTTGATGAAGGGCCAAAATAGAAATTGATTCTCTATAAATAGAGTGTTATGGTCCCCTAAAGCAACCATAGCCGAAAATACAGAAACTCTCTGCATTCCTTCACTAGAGATCTAAAGTCACATGGGGTTTGTTTTAGAAGATCCATTCCCTTATCCAGAAACCAAAATCATGGATTCATCATGTACGTTTCCGCTTAAGTTTTCAATCATCAGAAACTGATATAGAACCTCATGGAACCAACTCGTGAGGTGAAACTATTAACCTAATGCACCGTTGGTTGTATATACTATGCTTATATATACATATATTGATATTGATAGTTATAACAATTAACATGTATATATATGCGAAAGTGATTGATGTAGGCAACGCATGCAACCCTATAGATAGATGTTGGTTTGTGTTTTGTCGGAGCGATTCGGTTCCACGTATGTGGGAGAGGCTTATAGATTTACTGTGAAGCCAAAGAATATAATATATATAGTTATATATTCTTATAACAAAAGTCATGACATTATTCGAAATCTTGTTATGAATCAAACTTTAGATACGAATATATTTCTGTCTGTATTGATGTATCGTTCTGTTTATATGACTTTGTGAGACATCCACGAATCATATCTTGCTTGTATTCTTTAGTTTATTTATATATTTTTTTATTATACCGATGATTTTCAAAAACAAACAAAAGATTAATATTTAGATCTAAGGAATACATCTAGATATTGATTTAAAAACTAAAAGGAAGGAGGTGATAATTTGATTCTTTGTTGGTTATAAATTATATAATTTATTCAAAAGTTTTTGTTGTCAAAAAATAATAATATAATATGTTAGTTATCCATAGAATTATATACGTAATAAAACTTCATACCATATGTGGTTTTTTTTTATAAAGTATACCATATGTGGTTACTCTGGTATAAGTTGCAATTACACGTTTAGGAACTCTGTTAAAAGTCTAGCCTTTAAGCCAATAAACTCCATTAGTTTGTTGTAAAAAAAAAAAAAAAACACTCATTAGTTTAAGATTTCAAACTAGATTTAATCTCTATTTATAACCTTAATCGTTTAGCGTATCTGATGCCACTTCTGCCGCTCCACTTGCCGATACCTTCACTAAGCCATTATCGCGGTCTCGCCATGATCATGTCTGTATCAAGATTGGTCTCACCAAAAGTGGTCCATCTTGAGGGGCATATTAGTATATAAGTTATTAAGTAAAAAGTCAATTTCATGAAGGTGTACTTTGTTAGAACTATTTACACTTTAAGTGACTTTGCGTTTTTTGTGTACTTTAGAGAGGAAATTTTTTTTTCTATCTATTATACCCTTATTTTTCTATATAATTACACTCTATCATTTTCTCTCTCCTGACATGTGTCAGATTTTCTCATTTGCTTTTTTTTCTCAATTTCAATCTTTAAAAACCAATTACTTGAAAATATATATATATATATAAAAACTAAAAATTATACCAAAATTCTTAACTTTTTATACTCTATAAATAGACACTTGTTTTGTTTTAATTCGGACACAGGAAAAAAAACAAGTTTCATGGCGTCTGTGTACACAACACTTTGTGTACATGACGCTAGTTATTCGATGTACACAATGATTATTCAGTCTGTGTACAATGTTGTGTACCATTCAGCATGTGTATAACGTCATGTACATGATGCTTATGTGTACAACCTCGTGTATCATGCAGCATGTGTACAGCATTACGTACACAATATTATGTACATAATGCTTGTGTACATCGTGCTAATTATTAAATGTGTACATCTAATCATTAGCATGATATACACATGTGTGTGCACATCGTGCTAATTATTAAATGTACACATCTAATAATTAGCATGTTGTACACAAGCATCGTGTACACATCATTGTGTACGTGATGGTACATGTTGTACATCATTAGCATGATACACGATGTTGTACATACACTACATCATCATTGTGTACATCTAATAATTGTACGTCCATTGTACACGACATTGTACATAGAATGCATTATCATTGTGTACGACTGCATTATTGTTGTGTACATATAATCGTTAGCATAATGTACACAAGCATCGTGTACACATCCATTGTGTACCCGGCGCTATATACATGTTGCATTATACACGAAGTTGTACATAGATTGCATCATCATTGTGTTCACCTGAATAATTAGAATTACGTACACAAAGCGTCGTGTACACAAAGCATCGTGTACACAAAGCGTCGTGTACATAAAGCATCTTGTACACAGACGTTATGAAACTTGTTTTTTTTGTATCCAAATAAAAAAAAAAACAAATGTGTGTTTATAGAGTAGAAAAAAATATAATCGAAGATGCAGACAACTAATCAAAGATCTTACAATAAAACTACGAAGAACCGTCAACAAACTGAATGCAAGAAAAATAGAGAGCTAAAGGTATGAAGCCGAAGGAAGGCATATGAAATAAAAATCATTCACAAATAGAAAAAAAACAAATTAGTAAACATATCTACCTTCCTATTTATCAATAGCTACAAATATCAAATTTCTAAAAAAATGACGAAAAGATGCGTAAAGAAAAAAATAGAGACAACATAGTTGGTCTACTTTATTCGTTGAAGGCTCCACATCAACCTATTTTGCGGCTGGGCCTCAAAATGTATAACAAATGCCATCTTCGTATGTCAGTCGCTAGCGGCAGCAACTAGCGATAGCGACTGTTTTTGGGTTCGTTTGCTAGTCGCTGACCCAGCGACTAATCGCAGCGACTAGTTGCTAGCGATCAGCGTTTAATTTTTTTTATCTCTACATTTTTTAGCGATCGGATTCTTAAATCAGCGATTAGTCGCTACTTTTAGTCGCTGGATCAGCGATCAACAAACGAACAAAAATCAGTCGGTGAGATAAAAAATTAAAAAATTGAATTAATTAACAAAAAAAAATCAAATTAAATAAACTAAATAAAATATTTAATTTAATAATATTAAAATAATATTTTTAAATTAAGTAAAATAGAAAATGGAAAATAAATAATTTGAATTATTTAGATAAATAAAAACATCAAATAAGCTAAATTATTTATAAAAATTATTTAAAATAAAATTATTTTCAAAGAATAAAAATAAAATAAAATAAATTAAACTAAAATAAATAAATAATAAATAATAAAAACTAAATATATAAAATAATTAATATAAGTAAAAAATAATTTTTTTTAAAAGTAAAATAAAATAAATATTAAATAATTTAAATAAAATAAATAAGCTAAATGAATTAAAAAATTTAATTCATATAAAATTATTTCAAAAAAAATTAACTGAAATAAATAAAAAAAATTATTTATGTAATTTAAATAAAATAAGTACTTTGAAAAAAATATAAAAATATAAAAAATTATTTTCAAGAATTAAAATAAAATAAGTGAAATAAATTAACATAAAGTAAATAAATCCAATAAATAAAATAATTCATAGTATTTTAAAATCAATAAATTATGTGCAAAAATAAGTAAAATAAAAAATTATTTATTTTTATAAATAATAAAAAATAAAAATAAAATAAATATTAGCTAATAAAATAAGTAAATTAAGTAAGTTGAATAAACTAAATAATTATAATAAATTAAATAAATGATATAAGTTAAATAATCAGTCGCTAGCGATTGCAAAACGAACAATGCATAGATCGGTCGCAGCCAGTCGTTGGCGACTGTAAAACGAACAACAGACAATTGCATAGATCGGTCGCAGCTAGTTGATGGTCGCTATCACTAGCGACTGCGAAACGAACAGGGCCAAAAAAAAATTACGTATATCTGATTGTGAAAAATAGTTTAAAATAGTCTGAAAATAAAAAAATAACTGAAAACATAATTCAATAAAAAAAAAATACAAAGAGTTTCAAACACATTAAAAACACAACAAAGCTATTAGCTATAAACAATTTTTTTTCAAATAAAATAACTAATAATATAAAACCCGCCCGCGGGCCAACCAGTAACATAATTAAAGTTTTTCATTAATGGTAGTAAAATCGAGTCTTAGACCATCTCCAACAAAGTTTCTTAAGGGTTTCTTAAGAATAAAATATAATAAAATGTTAAGAAACTTGGAGAGAGAAAGTCCTTAAAACTCTTATATAAGAGTTGACTCTTGCACTATTCATACATGTTTTACTCTTGGGTTTCTTGCACTATTCACATCTTTTTTAAAATAATATTATTTTTTTTATTAAGAAACTTTTAAGAGTTTCTCTATTGGAGATGCTCTTACACATTTACACGTATCAATTCTCATATATTATATATATATATATATATTAAACCGAAATAGAAACAAATAGATCAAATCGGGATCTAGTCCAACAAAAGAGAATACATAACTAAAGTTTTTCATTAAGGGTAGTATTACAGAATCGGTCATGAACCCAAGCAGAGCAAGCATGAGTTTGCGGCCTTTTTTAATTTTTTAATTTAATTTAAGAAAAATGATACAATTTTGGCCTATTTTTTCGTTGTGGATTGCGACCTTTAGAATTTTTTGAAATCTGAAGATCGGCCAGTAAAATCGTGTCTTACATAGTTACACGTATCACTTCCTCTAATCTACTTAATTAATTTAATTTCCAATTATACATTTTGACATTTTCCATAAAGGTTATTCAATTGACATATTACCCTCGAGGAAAAAAATACCTTATATAAAAAGGTTAAGACTAACGTGCACGTCAAGAAAACAGTAAACTATATCAAATGGCATCCGTTATAGAAATATTCAAATGTTAAATGGATTTTGAATAGTTATTTAGATCTCTATTTACTATTTAGGAATTGGCTTCTATTTAAAAAAATTAAGAAGTCGTCACCATGTGAAGAACAGTAAACATTTTTCGAATATTGCGAGATTTTAATAATTATTTGCATATTGTATTTAGTCTTGAGCAAATACTAGAAACAAAAAAAGGGTAAAGGTAATGGAGAAAAGAAGGATAGTTTTGGTTCCACTTCCAGCGCATGGTCATATTACTCCAATGATGCAGCTTGGAAAAGCCCTTAGCTTAAAGGGTTTTTCAATTACAGTTGTTCAATTCAATCAAGTAAGTTCTTCTCAATATTTGTCTGGTTTTGAATTTGTGACCATAGCAGAAAGCTTACCAGTGTCTGAAATGGTGAGAGTCGGACCAACTAAGTTTCTGCTAAACTTCAACAAAACAAGTAAGGAAAGTTTCAAGGATTTGTTGCAACAAGACAATGATATAGCATGTATCATCTACGACGAGCTCATGTATTTCTGTGAAGCTACAGCTAAGGAGCTTAAGCTTCCATGTATCATCTTCAACACTTCAAGTGCTACTAATTATGTTTCACTTTTTGATTTTACCAAACTCGATACCAAAAAATTCTTGGTTGACATGGAAGGTACGTACCTTAAACTAGCTCGAAAACCCATCCCGTAATTGAAATGACTAAGACATAGATATGACAATGTGATGAAAGATAAGAATTACTGAAGAACACAAATCTTATTAGAAATTGTTTAAATTCTTTCTACAAAGCTGTTTAATCAGATTTAATCAACATCCACACTTGGATTTGAGATTGACCAATTGTGATGCACTCTTTGTTCATTCACCAATGAACCCTAAAACATAGACTTGATCTTCTTTTGTTTCTCTCAAATATCGAGTCTCTGATTTTACTTTTAGCGTTGAGTGCATAACCCTCGTTGTTTTCTTCTACGAGATTAATTATATATCCAACTTTTTTGATCTTCTCCAAGCATAAATATATCTTGAATATATTCTTTCCAAGATCTTCTCTTAACCAATTTAGTTAATACCTTTTTTATTAAGATATTCAACTAATCTTCCTTTATCTTGTTCAAGCCAATATCTTTCTCTAAAAGATATTTCGTTTAACTTTTCCCCCACGTAATCAACGTAAGCGTCTTCTAGAAACTAGACTCAACAATAACCACTCTCGTTTCACTAACCACCGTTCATTTTATTTTTGTAGATCTTGAAGTGCAAGACAAGGTTGTGGAGAATTTGAATTTATTAAGATACAATGACATAGTAACTTGGGGACTTGGGTCACTAGAGGAACTTGTAGAGTTTTATAAGGAAGTAGTGAAAAAAAGGACAGCTTCTGCTGTTATCATCAACACAGTGAGCTGTCTAGAGACCAAGTCTCTATCGTGGCTGCAACAAGAATTTGGAATCCCAGTGTATCCATTAGGCCTTCTCGACATGGAAGCTTCATCAGACGCAAATTCTAGGTTTCCGGAAGAAGAGGAGGACAAGAGCTGCATCAATTGGCTAAACAAGCAAAAACCTAGATCCGTCATATATATAAGCTTAGGAAGCACAGGTGAAATGGAGACCAAGGAAATTTTGGAAATGGCTTGGGGATTGTGTAATAGCAACCAACCATTCTTATGGGTCATTCGAAAAAGCGGATTAGAGTCATTGCCAGAGGAAGTCAGTAAGATGGTCTCAAAAAGAGGATATATTGTAAAATGGGCACCACAGATACAAGTACTTAGAAATCCAGCAGTGGGAGGTTTCTGGAGCCACTGTGGATGGAACTCAACACTCGAGAGTGTTGCCGAAGGAATACCGATAATTTGCATGCCTTTTCAAGGCGAACAAAATTTGAATGCAATGTGTATAGAAAGCGTTTGGAGTGTAGGGATTCGGTTAGAAGGTGAAGTGGAAAGGGGAGTGGTCGAAAGAGCCGTGAAGAGACTAATTGTGGAGGAAGAAGGTGCATGCTTGAGGGAGACAGCGCTTATTCTAAAAAACAAACTCAATGTCTCTTTAAGAAGTGGAGGCTTCACATACAATGCATTGGCTCACCTCGTAAACTTCCTTAAGACAAAGTCAAAAGAGATATAGCAAGTGGAGGCTCGCATTTTTTACCTAAGTTGTGGTTGTACATGAAATATGCAAATTCATTGGTTTTTAATTGTTTTATGGTTTTATTATAAATAGGCTCTTAGCCATAATGTATTATTCAGATTTGAATATTTGATGATTAAATAAAAATAATGTTTGCTATTAAAGAGGTTTTTTTATAAACCTTTGTAAAAAGTATTTACAATCCATAGTTAAACCAAATGAAATAGCTTATATTTGTATTCTAGATGTCAGGGATCCGACCAAATATTATATTAATTAAAGTGAGATAATGTGTTTTTTTTTTCTTTTTTTTTAATTTCTTTTTTAAATATTTATTTTATTAATATATAAGAACCATAATTAGTCCAAAATATACAAAATCAGCCCAAAACCTAAACAAGCCCACAATTTCCTAAAACCCAACAATTTCAGAATGAGCTCTAGAAGCCCACCTGGCCCGCTACCAGAAAACCCTAAAGCCCAAGCAGAAAAAGAAAACCCTAGACTACAGGCGGCGCCGCTGTGCTGCGAACCTCACCGCACGGTGGCGATGACCCGACGCCGGAGATCTGAGACGGAGCTGCCACTACCGCCCACGAAGTCCCGGATGAAGAAGAAAAGGAGGAGATAGGTCGATTTACGAACGCCACAATCGGAGAGGGAAGGCGGAGGTAGGTTTCCGGCAACAAGGGAAACGAGTTTCCACGCCTTAAGGTTCTGCGGCGGCGCGATTCCCGGCAGACCTGTTTCCGCGATCTACCGACCACTCGAGACACCCTTCGCCGTCCGGATAAGAAACCCTTGCTGCCTTGAGGTCTCCGCTTCATCACCGAGCTGTCCTCCACGCTTCGCCGCTGCATGCAAACTGGCCGGTGAGCGATGCCGAGAAGCTGCTATAAGACCCCACCCGAGACGCCGTGAGACTGTTAAGAAGAAGGGAAATCGGAGGATTGTGAAGGCTAGGGAGATCATGCACTTTGGGGGACTCGCCGGAGCTAGCTCTCACCGGCGAGCCCGAAACTAGACAAGGATTGTTGTGGCCCGAACTAAGAAAGGAACTCTCCACACCTCTTCACGCTCCACAGGTCCCAATCTCAGAGAAGATCTGAAATGGGAGATTCGAGAGAGAGAAGATTAGAGAGAGAGAAAAATCGACGATTTTACTCGGTTGAGATAATGTGTTTTAAACATTATATAGAAAAAATTAAATTTTTTGAATAAGGTACAAATTGAACCTCTTCACTTGCATAATTATCTTAAACTCCCGCACTACCAACACTAAACATATCTTCTATCTTTCCTTAATGATTATATTTTAGTTAACGTGAATCATGTCACGATTTAAAAATATCCAGGTATAATTAAAAGAATAAAAGGATGTGTATGGTGCCAATTTTATATTCATTTTACCTTTAATGACTAATTTTAATTTGTTTATGAATCAGGTCAAATTATTGATCAAGTTAGATAATAATTGTGGTATAATTGTGAATTCGTTCGATATAAGATTTTAACAAAAGTTTCATATTTGAGTTCCCTCAAATTTTGAATTTTTCAACTTTATATCAATTGAATTGCTAGTCAATAGGAACTTGAATATAAAATCTAAATAATTTAAACATACAAAATTGATGTAACTGTAAGATTTGTACACAATAAATAAAAGTAAAAAATAATGGCAAAAAAAGTTATGTATTTTTCAACTTTATGCATTAACTTTTAAATTAGACCAAAAAACCATGAATTTTAAAGAGCTATTTAACCCCTTCCCCTCCCAAAATTTTAAATTTAGCCATTTAAACAACACATTTTATGTTGACTAAACTGTTTTAACCTAAAAAAAGTCAACGTCTAATTCGTTGTGATTGATTTTTTTCGGGAGCAAAATAGCTTATTCAATGAAAATATATGTTCTAAATAACTCAGTCTTAAAATTGAGGATTTAAATTGCTCATCAAAAGTTCATGATTTTTTTAGGCTAATTTTGAAAATTCATAGTTTTTTTTGGCAATTTTCCCAATCAAGATTACTAAGAAATGCAACAACTGTAAATGATAAATTGACTAAAATATCATAAGAGTTTTGTATAACTGTCTAGGATCTTCTTGTTCCAAAAAAATGTTCCAAGAAGAACAGAAAAAAAAAAAGAATTGATTGTTTCTACAAAATTTACATATCTAATTTGGAAAACTGAGTAAACAAAACCAAGTAAAACAAAGAGACTTATCCCAAAACTTCTCCTACTTGACCTTCACTATATACACACTCACAAATCTTTGTTCTCAACACAAGTACTGTTCCAAACACTCTCTCAGTTTCTGTAATGTTACTGGTTTTGAAATAAACGAATCCATACCATTTGCATAACATTCTTCTGAACTTTCTGATAATGTATTTGCAGTCATCTACACAATCAAAACAAAAATTTACTATCAGTTTTGAAGCTTTTATATGTCAAACAATGTATTGATGAGGTAAACTAACCGCAATTATAGGAAGTCTCTTTGTAGAACAGACACAAACTTCTTTGTTCTGTAATGTGCTTGAAGATGGTGTGTTTAGATCTACTCCAGCTTCTGTTGCAGCCTCCCAGTTCCCATTTTCTTCATATGAACGGATCAGTTTTGTAGCTTTTAGACCATCTAAAACCGGCATGCACACATCCTGTGAAAGCAATTTGTTATAACTTTTTTGTATAAGGTGTTGTTCGTTTACATGTCGCTAACGACAACGACTAAATGTTGTTTGTTTGTCTGTAATTGTAACTAGCGACAACGACAACGATAATAATTTCTGGTCGCTTATTTTTTTGGTGACTGGTTCAACGACTACAAAGGAACTGCTGTAACATTAAAAATAAACTAAAATACATTAAATTTTTTAATAAAATCAAAATAAATTCCAAAAACTAAAAAAATGAAAAAATCTATAAAAAGTCGAAAATTAAAATAAATTAAAATAATTTGGAAAATATCAGATAATTAAATTTGATTTTATTAAATTAATTGATGAAAACTATAAATAAATATATAACAAAAATTAAATAAATGATTTATAGTTAAACTTGATTATATATCGTATATACACAATTTAGATATTTTTTTTGTACATACAATTATATTATATTTATAATTTTTTAGATTAAAATAGAAAATATAGCGACTAATAAGTCGCAGCAACGACATAACGTGTAAATCTGATCGTTGTCACTAGTCGTTGTGGCTAACGACATGCAAACGAACAGAACCTAAAAGAAGAAAATATTAAGTCTATGGATCTAAGAAAGGATTTGCGTACCATGAGTACTAAATCGTAGTTAGATCGTTGCAGAGCATGTATAGCTTCAACTCCATTAGTAGCAATATCAATAGAATGTCCCAATTGTTTCATCATTGACTGTGACACCATTATGTTAATCCTATTATCCTCCACAAGTAGAATCTTAGGCGGCTTTGAATCCGGTTTAGAACATTCTTCTTGCCTACAAGATGAAACTTCAGGCTCTGAGAGTCCACCTTCATTGCTTCCAGGTGAACTACTACAAGATTCAAAATCTTCAGAGATATTGCTATGACTAGAACTTGTTTCAAGATCATCATGAACCTCATTGAGTTCAATGGAACTAGACTGTATCACTTTATGTGTTAGTAAGTTTTGGCCTGTGAAAGGTCTATCTCTAGAAGTATATAGAGACCGAAGAAGCGGCTTAAACTGGAAATATCCATCAGTTGTGTTGTCTAGTATAGTTTGATGATCTGATATGTCTGAGAATTCATCTTGATCATTTGGTGTAGCAACTTTGTAAGGTAAAATGAATGTGAATGTTGAACCGGCATTGACTCTACTTGTCACGGTGAGTCTACCACCCATAAGCTCAACCTATTTTTATACACAAAACAAAGATGCTTTCATCATAAAATTAATATTCTTTCAAATTTTGAGAAATAAAGAATAAGTTTGTACCAGCTGTTTACAAATGGCTAGGCCAAGACCAGTTCCACCATACTTGCGAGCATGATCGGTGCTTGCTTGCATATACATTTTAAACAAATAAGGTATAGCATTTTCTGCAAAACAACAATAAAAAAAATGTGTGGTTTATTTTTTGTAATTTTTTTGTTCAAAATGTGTGGTTTAATTTATGAGCTAACACCAAACAATCATGGTTTGGCCTTGTCAGAACTTTTATAATGTGACATAAAATATTACTCCCTCCGTTTCGAATTACTTGTCGTTTTAGAGTTTTGCACACAAATTAAAAAATTTCTATTTTCTATAAAAACACCTTTGAATATTCTAAATCAACCAATAGAAAAAAAAATCTTGCAATTATTCTATTGGTTAAAAAAGTCAAATTCATTTAATATTTGCATTGAAAACCTAAAACGACATATATTTTGAAACGAAATTTTTTTTCCAGAACGACAACTAATCTGAAACGGATGAAGTATTAAAAAGACGCAAATAGAATTAGATATGGTTAACATCGTCCGAAGGCCCGGTTTTGAGGCTTATATAGGGAACTCTCTAAAGACTAGGGTATTTGCCTCAAATTGTTTTTTCTCTATTATCGTACTGTTATTATCTCGTGGGTATTCACAACATGAACATAGAAGTACTTGCCTGGAATTCCAATGCCGGTATCATAAACGTCACAACAGATCCAAACAGTTGTTCCATGCTCAACATTTTGTTCCTTGGCTCCACAGTTCATATCTAAGCCATTGTTTTGGCTGCTCAAGATCTGTTTCGGAGAAGTGTGGTTACTATCATTCATGTCTTCACTCGCAAAGAATGGTTTTGAGATCACTTGAAGCTTAATCCCCACTTTCCCTTTATGTGTAAACTTTATAGCATTGCTGCAAAGAAACACAATCTCAATACAATGTGAAGTATTCGAAAGCCGGACAAGGACTAAGATTGTTATAAGAACCTGATCAAGTTGGTAAGGATCTGCCTAATCCTTAGAACATCTCCTATAACCTGAAATCAAGAAATACATATCTTACCGGATTAAAACAATGAAAAGTTTGTGAAATTTTTACCTCTATGGGAACATCATCTGCAATATTCCCTTCTAAAATCAGAGCTTTTTTCAGCGATGCTGCGGCTGTTTGAAGCACATGTTTCACCACTTCTCTTGGTCTAAAATTTGTAGCTTCTAACTTCATCACACCTGATTATGAAGACAAGACCAAAGAGTCAAACAAAGAAACTAGTAGGGCTTCTTAAAGCAAAAACAACTAAGATTACTAACACAAGACCAAAGCTTGAAATACAGAAACTAGTAGGGATTTATAGATATGTGAAGAGAGCTGAGACTAAACCTGATTCAACCTTGGAGAGATCAAGAATGTCATTAATGAGTTGAAGCACTAAATCTCCTGAAGAAATCATGACATTCAAAAATTGTCTTTGCTCTTGATTCAGTTTAGTAGTAGAAAGTATCTCAGCCATTCCCACTACTCCTGATAATGGTGACCTTATCTCATGAGACATCGTTGCAAGCATCTGTTTTGCTCTCATTGTCTCCTCTACAACAACATAAACTCAACTCAATTTGGTTTTAAAAGATCTAAAGACAAGATGAGACAAAAAAGAAACAGCTCGAACCAGTTATATGAATGGTCTTGTTCAATTCTGATTCCATTGCCTTTCTTACTGCATTATCTTCTCTAAGTTTTCCAATCTTCTCTCGTTTCTTTACTTGATCAGTTACTTCCATTCCCATGTAGTTTATACCGATTTTTTCGCCAGCTTTGTTGTAGACTGGCTCAACATATATCAGAAACGTCTTTGATCCAAATAACTCTGTTTCAAATGTGATCTCTCTCTTTGAAGCCATGCCTTTCTCAAGAACTTCTTTCTTGAATTCTTGAGACTCTTTAACTCCAGTTCCATCGAATATCTCAACATCGGTTTTCCCTAAAATGTCCTGACATTACCATAGTTATTCATACACAAACTCAAGCATAGACACAGAGCCGGATTTGAATGCATTGGTATGAAACATTTTAATGGCTCCAAAAATTATAGGCCTCTCATCTATAAAACCTCAACAACCAAATTTCAATAATACTCCCTCCGTTTCATATTAGTTGTCGTTCTGGATAAAAATTTTCGTTTCAAAATATATGTCGTTTTAGATTTTCAATGCACAAATTGAATGAACTTGACTTTTTTAACCAATAGAATAATTGCATGAGTTTTTTCTATTGGTTCATTTAGAATATTTAATGCTGTTTTTATAGAAAACAGAGATTTCTTAGTCTGTGCGCAAAACTCTAAAACGACAAGTAATTCGAAACGAAGGGAGGGGAGTATATGTTAATATGTTGGAAAATGTTAATATATATAACTAAATAATATAAATGTTGGTAAAAAATAATTTTGTAATGAATATTATGTTGCCATAAGTTATAATTACTTTTATATTATATATAGGTTTCAAAAATGTGTGTTTGTTTAGATTATTTTTTCATTCTATATTTATTATTATGCAAAACTATATACTTCAAAAACTAAAAATTAATATTTTTATTTTGTATGAGCCCGAAAATCTCTGTTCCGGCTCTGAGCATAGATCATCAATAATCAAATGGAACCACGAAAAAATCGGTTTCTACCTGTTCCCTCAAGCTTGGAAATTTGTTGTAGATAAATAAGTATCTTAAATCTTTATCCTGAAAATAGCAGAATAATGAATCAGACTGATTTGGCAATGAATGGAATGACTCATATATTAGATCTTAATCGAAGAACCGAGTTGTTATAAAATATCGATCTTTTTTACCCTACCTGATGACCCATAACAATGGGAGCATTCTGAAGAATGAAATGCAAGAACCCTTCAGCTCTTCTTAGATTTTGAGTTAGTTCTTCAACAGGAGCTACATGACTCTCCATTGTCTTTAAACTCTCATTCAACTTCTCAATCAATCTCCTCTCTCTTTCAGTACTAGCTTCAAGCATTTTCTCAAACCGCAAAGCCTTCTTCTTCCAATACTCAAGAGTCTCATACACTTCACCAATCTCAATCTTCTCACTATCAATCACTTGACTACGTTTCCTTTGCCTAAAACTACGTAGCAAATCACTCTTCTCATCCAAAACCAAAACATTCTCATTCTTATTACTCTCAAACTTATGTTCCTCTATAATCTTAAGCTCTTTAGCTTCAGCTTCTACTCTTTGTCTTCTTAAACTCTTAAGCTCTTCTCTTAAAAGCTTAACTGCATGATCTTGCATATACTCCCATTGTTTCACAAGATTTGTTAACTGAGATGAGCCTTGATTAGTTGAATCCATGAGTTCTGATAAGCGTTTTAGATCAGCAATAGCCGGTTTTTCGGTTATTGTTACTTCTTTTAACATATCTTGGTCTCCATCAGGCTTCTCTACATTGAATTGTGTGTCTGATTCGGTTCCAATATCTTCAGGCCACATTGAGGAAAGGACTTCAACGTCCATGTCCTCAATTTGATGATCAGTCTCCATCTCACACACAAGTTACTAAACTTTCTCTTCATGCAACAAACAATATTGCTATGCACCAAAGCAAAAAGACTAATTTATAATTCATTCAATTTTGAATAATATGATTTAATAGATTGATAAATCCAATTTTTATTATAAAAAATCCATAGATATAAAAATCATTGGATTTAAAATAAATTTGGTTATGGTATTTCTAACTGTAAAACAACTTCAAAATCCATTAAAATACAAAGTGAATTTTACAATCCAATTATAAATCTCGAAACAATAACACTTTAATTCCAATCAATATTTACAAGTTATTCAACTAATAACTCATGATTTCAAAAAAAAATTTGAAATCTTCTTTTTGAAATCATTAATCCAATAACACATAATTTCACTTAATTTTTCAAATCTATTAAAATTAAATAACCAATAATGCCCACTAATTATTATCAACAAAAATTCCAAGTTTTGTTAAACATTTTGCGTAGTGGATCATAGAGGAAGTGAAGCTTTTGGGCAAAGAGATATAAGCAACTTAAAATTAAATTATATATAAAAGAAAGTTATAAATTTTGGAGAAAAAATACATAGATATGTTCCAAGGTATGAACTTTTTAAATACTCAAAATGTGAATATACATCTCAATGTGGAAAATAGAATTGTGATCTAGACTAGCAGAGAAACAAGGAACAATTGAAAACGTTTCTAATGTTTTGGGAAGTGGATTAACATCATGCATAAGCTAATGACATTGATCAAAAGTCAAAATTGATCAAATGAGAAGCTTACCTCGCTTGTTCCTGTTACCGAAAATATTGAGAAGAAGGAGAAACAAGTGTGAACAGATCTGAAGAATCCTTGTCGAATGCAACAGAGTCAAATTAACTTCATATGACCATTAACAGAGATAGAGAGATAAAGGAATGAGTTTTAATTTTTTTTATAATGGCTTCTCTCTCCAACCTCTCTCTCTCTCCTCTCTCTATATCTCTGAGACTCTCATGTTTGCTTTGGACTTCTCGCATCGAAAAGGGCAAAGAGCAAAAAACAAAACACGTTTTGATTTCGTCTCACGATTCCACTGTCAGTCTTTAACTTGATTTGTCTGCAGATTAATTAGTTCTTGAACTCGAAATATTCAAGTCTCTTTCTTTCAGTGGATTTTTTTTTTTTTTTGTTGGAGTAATTATTTACCTGATTATTGATTGAATGACTAAAAATAAATATTTTTTGTAATTTTGCATTTTAAAAAAATCGAAGCTCAATCTAGGTCTGTTCATTTTGGTTCGGATAACTCGATCTATTATATATTCGACTGATATTTACGAGTAGGAGTCAAGTATGAATAATGATAATTATATGTATAAGTTAAAAAAACTTTTAAACGGGTAAGAATCGAATAATTATATATATAAATATCCAAATTAACCGTTTATATACCTAAATTTATAAAATTATTTCAAAACTTAACTATAATAATAATTTTTTAAATAAATATAAATATTTTGTTATAATAAAATAAAATTTAATAAACGTTAAAAAACTTACATAATCGGTTATTTCATGTCATATTTTCAAATTTGTTACTATTTTATTTAACTTTCTAATTTTTTTTGTAAAAATATAATATTATAATCACATTATATTATTTTTAAAATTGAATACAAATATTAGTCAAATTTATATAATATATTATGAGTGCAGGTATTAAATGAGTATTGATTTTAACTATCTGACCCGGTTCTTATCTGAACCGTACCATCATTATCCAACCCATAATTTTACGTGTATACTTTGAATATTAATTTTTTATATCCAAACTACTTATACCCACTATTATCCGACCTCTTATCTCAAATGGACACGCCTATCAATCTATTAGTTATTGAGTGGACAAATTGTAAAATACCAGAGTCAAAAATATTAATTCCACTTATAATTCTCTTGGATATTTTAAACCGATGTTTTGAGAATTTTTTGTTTTGTGTTAACAATGATAATTATATAACTTTCTTGCTATCTATAGTTTAGTAATGTAATTTTTGAGTGGTTAAATTTATTGTAGTTAACTATGTTTTTTATATAAACAAAATTATGCATTTTGTTAAATAGGTGTACAAAAAATTTAAATTTACATATTCAACATAATAATGGCTGATCTCTTTATCACTAACATCCATAATTATTTCCTCCCTTTTTAAACCTATAATCTACAAATCATTTTGATTTATAAAGGAGAGATAAACTAATGAAAAAGTTACAATTTTAAGCTTTTCACCAAATTAATTAAAACAATATGGTTCGGATTGGAATATATATAGCAATGATTATAAAATTAGTACGGATTTTTAGGTTTAAAATAATGTATATAAAGCCAGGTCCTCATAATTCAATGGAGCAAAATACAACAACTTGTCTTGGCACAAAATTAGTTGGAAAGACATGGTCTATGTCTTTCATGATTTATATATTCCAAATTTCCAATAATATAATCAATTTAGAAGCTAAATTAATTATTTACTCATTTAAAAAATATATATATTATGAGCCAAAAACAGCTTTTCTTTCTTTTGTGCGACTTTCGTCTAGTCCCTAGTTATCCCCATGTGGCATGTGACATAAAACGTCACGAGTCCAACGTTTGCCACATCATCGTCTAACGTGACACGTGGAGGTTTTCTACTGACACGTGGCTATCTGAGGTCAACCTTAGCTCTTCCTGTTTTATGTTTGTTAGGTTCCCGCGCAAACTTTTAGTTGTTAATGTTGGAAGGTAAAACATACATTAACTAACCATCCTAAAAACAAATACTATTAGAAAATTACAACAACAAACTTTTTTTATAACTAAGAAAAGTTCGAGTTTTTGATTTTAATTTTTCTTTAAATTCGAAACCAGCTTTTGTTAATATCTAATAACATAACGTAAAACGTCTTTCCACAAAAGTCGAACAAAAAATCTCATAAAACCAACTATTAAAATGAAACTACTTTAGCCAACGCACCGTTGGTAATTACAACAACATTAAGAGAGAAAAAAAACTAACAAGACTTTGTTTTCAATATTTCATGTAAACATTATCTTAGAGCCAATATATGAAATCATTTTACTTTAAATATTATTTTTAGATGGAGTATTCTAAACACTATTTATAGTTTCAAAAATATCACAAGACACAAATGTTTCATAAAACATATTATAATAGGATTTAAATTTTAAATATGAATCCTAAATTCCAATACTAAATTTTAATTTTTTTTCAAAACTAAATCATTAATTCCAATTAGTGATAAATCCAAAAAGTTAAATTATAGACCTTAAATTTATTTGTGCTTGTGATAATCTTTAAAATATTATATTATAATAATAATTATAAAACAAATGAGAATATGTGGTATTTTAAAAAAATTGTTATAAGTTTTGGTATCGCTCTCTCTCTCTTTTAAAAAACTTTCTTGTTTATTTTATTTTGAAATAGTTTATGGGTGATTTGCATTAGTATTCATATATAGATGAGTAATTAAATATCTAACGATAGTTGTATATTATTAATTTTCAGCAATAATACATCATTAATATCTCATTTTTATCTTTCTCTCTCTTTGTCGAAATTATTTTTTTTTTCAAAATTTTTAAATTTCACCTACATCCTTTTAATACTGATTAGAACATTAAAATTCAAATATTAAAATAATAAAATGTTATCTAAAAAACATAGTTTTCTAAATATTAAAATTAATTAAAATGAATATATATTTTATAAAATAATGAATAGTGACCATAACCGAAAAAACAAATCCTAAAATCTAAACAAAAAATAAGTTCTAAACACAAAAATATAAATCCTAAGCACAAAATATAAACCTTAAACATAAAGTACAAACCCTAAACACACTAATATAAACCATAAACACAAAATATAAACCCTAAACAGAAAATATAAATCTTAACCACAAAAATATAAACCCTAAACTCTAAATCATAACCCAAATTATAAATCATAAACCCAAAATATATTTACGTAGTCCGACTATCTAAAGTTAATAATCTGGCTATTAAAAATGGGATGTGAAAGTTTTCTATGAAGTGACACACGAATGAGAGAGCACACCATGTTGCCAAAGGTAAAAATAAAATTTTAAAAATGGAAACAGAACACATATAAGATAAGTGATATTTTTTTTTGTCGTTTACTGGGCACAACGGGTTGTCCAATTAGTCCTTTAAATCGTTTACATGTGGAAAACAACCGTAAACATGCAGAAAGGTGGGATCGAACTCCACAACTTGGTGAAAAAGCCTAGTAAACTTGTACCACTTACACTAGCGGCATTTCTCAAATAATACTTTCTTAATACTAGGATGTGAAAGTGTTATCCATAATTTTTTGCTACTCTTTTTTTTCTATCACATATTTCCCTTTGTTTTGTTTCTCCCAACATTGTTTGTTGTTCACATGCATGCAAATACCGTTACAACATTGGAGAAATGAATATCTATATAGCATGAACCATAGACTTTATTTTTATTTTATTTGTTTGTTGTTTGGTGAGATTTTTTTTTTTTTTTTGTGCCCCAATATTCATTCCAAAATTAAATGTTTACATAGGAATAAAAAGCTTCGGACAAAACCCGAGCTATAGGTTCAAAAGCAGAAACATCCAAAATAACCAAAAGGCATAACAAGGATAGATAAACAAGCTTGACGGCGCTTGAAGAGCCGATAGCGCCAGAGTCAAGGAGGTTAAGCAACTTGAAATCTGTGAAAGGCTTAAAGTTTGAACCTGCTTTCTTAGCTAAACAAGAGGAAGTTACCTTAAAAGGTGACTTTTGCAAACAATCCATAACCACAAATTTCAACTTGAAATTCGATGCATCTTCCGGTCGCGTACCAACCTTTACGCAAGATAGCAAAATGGTTTGGACAAATACCACATTCTTCGGCTTGAGAGACCGAGCCACCAATCTTCTCAAGATAGATTGCAGAGTGAGGATTTTCTTCTTTAACGAGAAGGTCGCTCTCCATGAGAGGTAGAAAAACAAGATAATTCTCTCGCATGATCTCTCTTGGCCCCGACAAGAGGAAATTTGACTAACTAACTCAAATGAGTTAGCTAAAGGACTGACTTTGAAGCCCAAAAACTGGACTACCTCCATACTTTCAACCCGGCAAGTGATTACAAACCAAACATATGCATAATTACCGATCAATGAGAAACTCTCAGTCGCATAACCATATAACATTGAGGACTTAACACTGCCATTCCTCATAGAATCACATAACACTCTAGTATTGACAATCTCATAATCAAACGAACCAGTAAAGAGAGGAACATGATACCGCAAGCCTCTAAATAACTGGTTTTGGCAGACTTTAGAGATTGAAAAACAGAGACAATTAAGCTCGTAAGGATTGTGATAGGAGATCTCTTTACCGACTGATAGAATAAAACTTTGTAGAGTTTGGTCCATGGCAAGAGAGGAAGAACGAGAGCTAGCTAGCGGAGTTCGATGGGGAGCACCCATAACTTTCTCCCGTCTACAGAACAGGGCCTCAGGCACGGTACACCGGAGAGTGACTTTCTTAAAATTCAGAAAAGACCCAGATCTGGAACAGGATGAATCTAGCAGATCCGGGATATAGGACGCCGTTGAAACAAATTTCTCCAGTGCTCGACAGTTCCTAGGGGAGCACGGTGGCTCACTTGTGAGTCTACGTTCGAAGCATGCTTTGTCGTCAGATCGACGAAACCGTTTGAGAGCTTTTCCCAATAACATAATCTTCAACGCAAAATCCCACCCACTGCGAGGGAACCAAGGGAAACGAGAATCTCCGGGAGGCGAGCCCGGGAAAGAAATTGGTGTTGTGAGGAGGCCTAACTCCGGTGAACGGCGAGTCACGGGGAAGCACAGTGGCTCGCCTGAGAAACGTCGTTCGAAGTTAAACACAACACACGCCAGAGAACCAAATCGCGAACAAGCAGAGATGAAGATGAAGAGGCAGCAAGGAGACGCTACAGAGACCAAAACGAAGAAGGCAAAGGTGGCGGTACGGCACCGGCCACCGCCGGCGCCGCCGCAGCTAAGGAGCACTCTTAGGGTTTTAGTCTCGATTTTCGTGTCTGAGAGAAAATGGGTCTCGATTTTTTCAGTTTTTTTTCACTCCTCTGATGCTATTTGGTGAGATTTTATGAGATAAAATTGTAGTGGTATAATGATGTTATTTTGTGGATCGTGATGGTAATCAATTATTTAACTATTTGGATGCACAAAGATGAGTACTATCGTTGAATCTAGTTGAAATCAAAATGTATTTCGAATTCACCAAACTTGATACCCAAAAAAAATATAGACGTTGGTTTCAAGAATTTTGAATTATGATCGTAGTTTGGTGAAGTGACTCATCCATCTTTTTTTCTAGTCCAAGATGAATTTATCGAGAGAAAGAAAATGAAATTCTCATTCACACAAACGAAAGAAAACTGAATTTAAGGGACTTATAAAAAAAATAGTAAAATGGCTTCTAAACTCTCACATAGTTTATTAAACTAATGGTGATCATTGTAGGTCATGTAAAACTGGATTAAGAAAATGATTGAAATACTTTTTCAAGAGCGATTTAAAACCGAAAGGAAAAACTGATGCGGAGTCGAAAATGAAATCTTTTTCTTTAATTCTCTAAATCGCTCGTAGTGCCACGGTTTTTTGCGATATAAGAATCCCAAGATACGACCGCAGAGAAACCGTTTCGAATGCACTCGAAATCAGAATCTATCGAACTTAGAACGTAACGATATAATCTCGGTAGACTTACTGTTTGTGAGAGAGAGAGAGAGAGAGAGAGAGAGAGAGAGAGAGAGAGGGGGGAAATAATAACAACGTGTGAAATATTTTTGTTCGTTTTAAGAAGTCGAAGTGAAGAATGAGAGGAGGCTCAGTTAAATAGGCAAGTGACTTGAAGCGCAAGCCAGAAAACATAGAAAAATCTGGGCCGTTATTGACTCGTTCAAACGTGACGAGTTGGAGAGATATTTTGATCCGAAATTAATTTTGGTTCAAATTCTGGTCCGGTTTGGTAAATCGAACCGACAACTGATTTATTTTTGGACCAACATATCAATAGAAAAAGTCCATAGAAATTTTCTCCAAAAAATAATATATCTTGATGGACTAGGACTAGGACTGAGACATTCTCAAAGACCCGCGTCGCGTCGGTCGGTCGGCGGCGCGCGCATGTGGGTGGTCCATCTCTCTCCAATACACCATAGTGTACCTAACCCAATTGAACATAAACATGCACTCTTCCATATATATACTAGTAGAAAAAAGTTTTTCCAAGCAATGTGGGATAATAACACTTGTTGAATTTAGTCAACACTAAGTCAACATTTTTGTGTTTATGCATGTTTAAGTTGCTCTCTTTACATCTCAATTTCTCATTCAAATTACATTCAAATTTAACAAATGAATATTCCAACTTATAGTACTCGTTACAAAGATTCTGATGCACTGATAATATGGTAATTCCGGTGAACGTTTTCACCGAAAATATTGATGAAACATTAGTTAAAAACATTGTCAAATTATTGAGTTCAACAAGACAAATATATAACTTATTGTGGATATATACATGCTAAAATAGTAAACGTTATATTATATAGAACAACTAAATTAAAAATGGGAACATAAATGGACGGTGACGTAAACGTACATGGACATAGATAAGATTACGGAATTGTTAACTGGATGGGGACATAAATCCTTATACTCCGGACATGTTGCAGTTAATTGTATCACGAGTTTCAATATAAGTTCTATGCAATATTTTGGGCCATTGAAACTATAGAAACTACAAGACGTTCATGGGCCAATCCTCATCTAGCAAGTTTGTTAGTGCATGAATAGATCTACCTCTGGATTTAACACTTACTTCCTCCGTTTCATATTAGTTGTCGTTCTAGAGATAAAATTTTGTTTCAAAATATGTGTTGTTTTAGGTTTTCAATGCAGAAATTAAATAAATTTGACTTTTTTAACCAATAGAATAATTGCATGAATTTTTCTATTGGTTGATTTATAATATTTAATGGTGTTTTTATAGAAAATAGAGATTTCTTAATTTGTGTGCAAAACTCTAAAAACACAAGTAATTCGAAACGGAAGGAGTAATAGTTTTTGTTGGTTAGTAATAATACCTCCGTTTTTAACAAAATGATAGTGTATGAAAAAAGTTCTACAAAATTTATTTGATAACCTATATATCCTTGAAATTAAAAGCATAAAGTCAAACCTAAACTTTAAAGCATAAATCTTCATATTTTATACACAAACTTAAAACTTGAAAACAATGTTTGATATAAATAAAATATATATAGTAGATTTGTATCAATGTTTTACAAAAATATGTATGAGAGAGGAAAATTATATATATAGATAAGAAAATGTTAAAGGTTTATTTGATTATTTATATGACTCCGAGCCGGTTCTGAGATTTTAAAAGCTACAATATAATATGAAAAATATAGACCGGTTTTTAAAATAAAAATTTGAAAAATGGACCTCAAGCTCGTGATTGCTCTACTTGGCCTCAGAACCATATATGTATACATGCATATAAATGGTGGCATAACTCAAAGTGATATGGTGTTTGGGAGTAAGAAGGATGGTGATGTGAATATTGATGAGCTTGAGAAAGAATTGGAATCTTCTATAAGCAAAACAGTTAAGGAGAGGGAAGAATGTTGTTTGGGAGATCACACTGAGACCCTGAGATTTGGGGAGAAGATGCAAATGAGTTCAAGCCAGAGAAGTTCAGTGAAAGAATCTCTAAAGCTTGAAAATACCCTCAGTTATATATCTCATTTGGACTCGGACCAACATAATGTTTAGATAAAAACTTTGCTATGAAGTCAAAGTGATTGTTTCACTTATTGTGTCAAAGTTTTGGTTTACTTTGTCTCCAATATATCAACACTCTCCAAACCATAAACTTCTTGTGGAGTCTCAACATGGTGTTGTCATTAGGATTGTCCAGTAGTGAGATCTTGTGTTATGACTTTGTTACGTAGTGATTTTTCTTTTGAATCAATTAAAAAACTAAAAAATATATAATTATATATGAATAGTATATGTTTTACTCTTTCCGTTTCATAATAAGTGCCGTTTAGAGTTAAATTTTTGTTTCATAAAAAATGTCGTTTTAGATTTTCAATGCAGAAATTAAATGAATCTGATTTTTAAACTAATAGAATAATTGCAGTGTTTTTTCTATTGGTTAATTTGTAATATTTACTGTTGTTTTTTAAAAAACTGAAATTTCTTATTCCATGTGCGTAATGTTGTGTAGTGAAACTGAATGAAGTAGTTGCAAGGGAGTATGGCCACAAAAATCTAAACTGAAAAATAAAATTATACTAAATCTAAAATATAATATGATGATACTAATTTTTTAATATAATTTATAAATGGTCGGAAAAATGGATCAAATTATCTCATTTTTTCAGAACACACAAAGCCTATCTTGGATGATAATGTAAGACAAAACTTCATAATCCAATCACAAGGCTAATAAATTCGAAAGCTTTCTTTATCATTGAATTTTTTTGTCACCCATTGATTGACAATAAAACTTGACACATTATATAGCTCGATACACAAGGCCAATTTGTATTTTCTTTTCTTCAATTTTGTTTTTAGTGATTTATTGAGTTTGAGATAAATCATATTTTGTTGACAGAAAAGGAAAAAAATAAAACTATAGTATGCTACAGATGAAATGACACTTCTTGTTCTTTGTTTTGATTTGGACTTTAATCATACATTGAGATCTTTAGTAGAGAATAAGTTGTTTCATAATTTTGGAGTTTAGAGATTGTTTCACTTGTGGAGAAATAGGTTTATCAAAATATAGTTGTATTATATAGTTTGAACATTTGTCTCCAAAATATTGTTTCTTATCGGCTCTATTTCTCATAAATTTTTCAGGTTTAGTTTGTATTTCATTGGATTGTTATTCGTCTTTTTATTATAAAAATGAAACTTTAGATGACAGAGATAGAGCTGGTCATGAGCCCAATCAGAGTAAACATGCTCTTGCGGCCTTTTTCAGTTTAAAAATTTTAGTTAAGAAAACAGCCAATTTTTTCAAAAATTGTACAATTTTGACCTAATATTCCATTGTAGATTGCGGCTTCTAGAAAATTTTAAAATCTCAGGACCGGTCCTGGACAGAAAAACCCATAATTTGAATCTCGTCTTAAGAAAATATACTTGTTAGATCCAAAAAATTTCTAGAATTAAAAATTTGGTAGCTAGTAAGTGTAATCGATAAAAGGATATGTAATATTTGGAAATTGCCAAGAAACTTGTATCTTCATTATTTGTTTTGTACTCCTTCCATTTTTTGAAAAATATTATCATTTTAGCTATTAATTTATATTGCAAAAAATAATATCGTTTTAGATTTTTAAAGCAGAAATTTAATTACTTTGACTTTTCTGACCAATAGAATAATTGCAGTTTTTTATTGGTTAGTTTAGAATATCTAGTGTTATTTTATGAATAATATAAATTTTTTTAATCTGTGTGAAAAATCTCAAAAAACGAAAACGGAAAGAATATAATTGAGTGGGCGGAAACATGATGATTAACTTTTTTTTTTATAAAGTTTAGACAACTAAACCAATGCCTCTTCTCTTTTCTCCCTCCTTCATAATTAGAAAAAAAAACATTTGGAAAAAAAAATCAGTACATTTGATTCCCTATATTCAAAGTTTTATATAAACAAAAACTATTTTTTCCCACAATAAACAAAAAAAATATTTATAAAATGAGAAATGAAAGGAAATGGTAATAAGAGAAAGAGAGGTGTGAACATGAGAGTGATTCTCTGCCACCAAGAGAAAATTTAAAAATTAAGAAAGAAAAAGATAAGATTAGATGCTCTTAACCTTATCTTATTGGCCCCTATGCCTTGACCCTTACTTATGACTTTTAAGTTTTAACTAATAGACTAATAGTACAATTAACCAAGTTTTTTTTATTTCTTCTCTTAGTAACCTTTTTAATTAATTATCATTTATTAATCACTCTTTCTACTGATCTTCTACCTACTTGTAAATTCCATAAAATATTTGCATCTTTAAACTTTTTTCTTCAATCGTTTTCGTTTATATCTTTTATCATTGTTTTGCATATTTTGTGTTTATTTTTTTGAAATCTAAGTTAAGAGAGCAATCCTCATTCTGTCTTAATTAGTAAATTTTAATTGAAATACGTTTGTTAAACATAAATATTTCACCCCATAAGAGAATATGGTATTTATATCCCACTTAGAAAAATTGCTAAGAACATATCTTACATTTACTCCCGATTTATTTTGATAGCTAATTTTCTCAGCTTAATTAATTATATGTCATGCTTATCATTGTATATCGAGTTTTTTTACCTTTAAAAAAAAAAAAAAACTAGAATAATCGGGCCAAATCCTGTTATCTCTATATACCTAAGATCAGGTTTGGTCCGTGGCATAAGCGAGCTAAGCCACGGTTTAGGACCACTTTTTTGGAAAAAAATCTGGGCCACATATTTTTCAAAGATATAGGTCTTTGAGCCACATAAAAAATAATTCTAAACCCACAATATATGCATTTGTTTTTTTTGTCTTATATCACGTTTTAATTATATATATATATATATATATATATATCAATTTAGCTTCCAAAAAATATATATATACATACTTATATCAACCTAAGATCCACAATCGTCTAAATTACAAAAAAAAACAAAAAATTCACAAGCGTCTTAATCACATCCGCCGAAAGAAACTTCTCCAAACTAAAGCTTATCAAGAATTATATGTGTTCAACAATGTCACAAGAAAGATTGAATGGTTTAGCTTTGCTATCTATTGAAAGAGCTATGATTGAAGAAATAAACTATGTGAGTCTAATGAACGACTTCGCAGGAAATAACGCAAGAAGGACTGTTTTTCATAATTAGTTTTTTCTTCTTATCAGATTTATCGTTTTTAACGATTTTTTTAGTTGTTGTTCTTTTTTAGTTCGATTTTTTTCAATGATAGGCCATTTTTTTTTTATTAGGACCACTATTTTTGTTGGACCGGTCCTGCCTAAGATCAAGACATGTTACATGGTCTCATATAAAGTGTTATTCCAACCTATGACTCCTAAGTTTTGTGTATGGCCCGTGTGGTCAATAAGAAACAACTTAAATTAGAAAGTTAATCAAGAGTTGGCAGATATATAAGGAGTCCAATCACAAATTCGTATGAGGTCTTTTGAGGTATCCAATAAGAAAGTCGTGCGGGCATTTGTGGTCCAAAGCGGATAATACCATACAAATAGACTATTGGACTTGGTAGTAGCGGCCCAGGGAGTGGGGCGTTATCATAGCGCAGTCGATTCTAAGATAGAATTAGGAGGGCTCACTAATATGTTCAGGTTTTAATTCCTAAAATTACACTGCAAAGAAGAAATCACTATAGTATAGTAAAGGGTCGAATCCCACAAGGACCAAAAAGTGAGGCTCTCAGTTCTAAAGTTGATTCTAGCTAAGATAAAAATAAAAGAAATATTGTTTTCAGAAGATTGAAAATAGAAAGCGATAATTAAAAACGAATGTAAATCAATAAACTAAAACGCTAGGCAATAGGGAAATTCTACAGTTATTCAGGATTGAAGTTTAGGTTGACAAGCATGATTAACAAATAAAAATAGTTCCCAACTCAAAAGACGACAATAGACTGATTTCCTCCCGAAGTATTAGATCCCTATGATAAAATTGCTAAGAACTAAAGACTAACCTTCTCTCAAAATCTTAGATCTCTAAATTAAGACAATTAAATCATGCAGTGATTACATATTTGATATGTTCATAAGCATCAAAGACAATACTCCCGCAAGCAGAGACACTTAATCATCTAAATTAAGTCAGATTTAATAAACCAAATCCATTTGTATTTATTAACCTAGAATCATGAACTAGGTGATCAGGCTAATTCAAGCAATGATAACAAATCTAGACTAAGAACCTAACAAATTGAATCCATTAACGTTAAACCCTAACTATCAAACCTGTTTTCCGTAGGAAATCTCTAAAACCTAACAAAGAGACTACTCAGACATAGCTAAGAAATCAACAATCACGGATAAAGAAAGCATATTCAAAATCAAATTCAATAAAATAAGAGATTTCATAATTCTTCTCCAAATACAGGTGTCGGGATTCGTCTCTCTCAGAAAAGCTCTCAAAAGAAAAAATAATGAATTGCGAATTGTAATTTGTGTCTCTAATAAAAACCTAAGCCTAAGGCTTATATAGAGTTCAAAAATAAAAAGAGAATAAAACATAATAAGGAAAACAAATGATAAGTCTTGAAAACGAAAACGTCTTTTTGGAAATCTTTAAGCTTACTCGAGCATATGGATCGATCGATCCGACGTTCTTCTTCTTCATAGATCGATGGATCTAAGATAGGATCGAACGATCCAAATTTTCGTAAGTATAATGAGCTTATGGATCGATCGATCTAGAGATCGTTCGATCTACTTCCACACATGCTGCACATGTTTCTTCTGCGAGACAGCTTGACCAGTGTTCAGTAAAATCGCCATAACTTTTGATTGCATCAATGGGTTGACATCAAATCACTTTCATATGAAAGCTAACTCACGTGGACATCATGAGTCAGAATCTCAGCTCTATACATCCATGGAAACATCTTCAATCATTGGAAAACTTTTGGCTCTTCTGTTGAGCTCTGCTTATGCATTTGTCAGATTGCATCCATTTTGTGCACAAATCCACATTTTTTCTCCAAAACCTCCAAAACACTTAGAAACATGAAAATATGCCAAAAACACAAGGAAAACACTCGAATGATACCAAATAGCAAGTATATATACCCACTAAAAACATCAAAATTGAGTGATATCACTCACTCATATGCAACGAGAACGTTGCATTCTCTATTGAGATGATTAATGGGACTCATGTGGTCATTGACAAACATCCCATAATGAAAAATTAGTCAAGAGTTGGCTGAAATATAAGGAGTCTAATCTCAAATCAGTATGAGGGCTTCTGGGTGATATTCAATAAGAATGCCGCGAGGGTCTTTGTGTCCCAAAACAGACAATATCATAATGGACTATTGGAATTGGTAGTAGCGGCCCAGAGAATCAAACGTTACACTTCACCCAAAATATTTTCCAAATGATTTAACAACATTTGGTAATTTTTTTCTTTTTACTAGTAATACGCATTTGATCATATTAGACTTGAAAGAGTAACCCACCAAAAATTCTAGTATTATCCACTAATTCGTTAATTTTTTGTTACCCTTTAGCTCTATGTACCACAAAAGTTTTGTTAGAGCTATATTTTGTATTTTACAATTAGAATCGGAATTATAAATTTTTGGAATCGGAAAAAAGCATAAGCATAATTCTACAAAANGCCAGCCGTTGATAATACCTATTTAAGGCGTAAATCACTCCTCCCAAGGGGTTTGAACTAGTGACTTTGAACACTCCAAAGAGTGTCTCAACCACTAGACCAAAGTCCCTTGGTTAAAACGTTGATTTGTTTATCAGAAACATTTTTGCAATTTTAACATTGGAATCATAAAAAGTAAATAATAATGAAGTTTTATATATTTTAGATACTTTTTTTTATCTTAGATACAAAAACCAATTTAGAAAATGTAAGAGATGCAATTGATATTATCTTCTAAACTCACAACTTTTGTTTTTGTAAAAAGAATCTATGATCTAAGATGACCAAACAAGATAATTCTAGTTTGATTATTGTTGATATATATATTTTATTTTCTTTTTGCTATTTATTTTTGGAAAATGTAATTTCGAGTAGCATTATTTAATTTTGCATAATTAAAAAGTATAGTCTAATATATATAGTATAGTCTAATATATATATATATATATATATATATATATGGTTTGTGATAGATGTTTCTTCCCGATTGCTAAGATTTTTTTAAGGTGTAACTTGTCTATTATATTTATATTTTAGATAAAATTTTAAATATGATTTATTATATATATATATATCTAGTATACTAGGTTTTTGATAGATGTTTTCCCCTATTGCTAAGATTTTTTTAAGGTGTAACTTATGTATTAGACTTATATTTTATATAAATTTTTATTTTATATATATCTAGTATACACTTCCAATACGTATCTTTTTTAGTTATTTTATAAAGTTCACGTATGTTATTCTATACGTCTTCGGTTTTACGTTTCACTAATTTTCACTTTGATTAAAAAGAAAAAGAAAATAAATAATCGTGGAATTTTGTAAATCAAGGATAAAGATATAAATAATGTAATGGTCGAAACTTGCTATGCCTCATTATTGGCATTATGCCATAAATAGATCTAACACTTGCGAAGTATTAAGTGAACATTATAACATTTAGACATTTATTAAAGAAATTTTATAAATTGGTTTAGTGGTTGCTACCACTAATTGTCTTAGATAAGTGATAATATTTAATTTGGAGCAAATAATTGACAAATAAAATTTATAAAAGTACAGGAAGTACCATTGGTTTAATAGGTTGTGATCTATTTTTTCCCTTTTTTTATTGAAATCTGATTTTACTTAATCACAATATTTTGTATTATAAAAATTAGTTATAAATTGTATCTTAAAAGAAAAAATTTTGTAAGAAAAAATTAAATATATACTTTAAAAATGCAATAAAAAGTACATTTCAAATAATAGAAAAATGATTTTGGTTTAATGATATTTATAATAATTATATTTACAATAGTGTAGAACCGTTCTTGAGGTCAAGCAAAGCAAACATTAGCTTACGGCACTTTTTCAATTTTAAAATTTTAGTTAAAAAACGGTCTATCTTCAAAAAATTATGCAATTTTAGCCCATTTTTCTGTTGTAGATTGCGACTTTTAAAATTTTTTACAATCTTAGGATCGGCTCTGCAATAGTGTAAAAACGGACTAGTGTGTTGTTTAAATGTTTTTTTAAAAAAGCTTAACATATAAAATGGCAACAAATAATAGATAATGTTTTGGTGTAATTATCTTCCAATACAACTCAAATATTCATAAAGAATATTCTTTGCCTTTTATCTTAGTTGAGTTGTGACCCACTCACCTAATAACCAGACATTTCATTTTTTTGTATAAATACACACCATTCTTTTTTCTTCTTTTTTAGGTGGCAAAAAAAATAATATTCTACGTATAATTTATTTACTTACAAATATATATACTCCACAAAAGAGAATATACGAATATATATAATAAGACAGATGTCAAGATAGGCTTTCGTCTCGGTTTGTAACTTTCTCAAGTACATTAATTTTTGATCAAGAATAATAGAAATTTTCCAATTTTAATCTTATTTCAATGGTTTAAATTAGGGCTGAGAATAAAAACCGAACCAAAATTTTCGAACCGAACCGAACTGAAATATATTTTGTAAACCGATCGGCACAAAATAAAAAACAATTCGGGTAATCGAACCGAACCGAATCGAACCGATAACCAAAAATAACCGCAAAAACAAAAAACCAAAAAAATCGAACCAAAATATGTGAAAATAACCGAAAAACAGAAAAACTCGAAAAAACCAAAAAATAAGCAAAAATTAACCGAATTTCTAAAACAAAAACCGAATCGAACCGAACTGATTTCCGAACTGAACTGAACCAAAAAAATTTTGTGTTCACTACAGAACACATATCCAAAAAACCGAAATAACCGAAAACCGAAATTTCCGATCTGTTCCAAATCGAACCGACTCGATTGCCATCCCTAGTTTAAATTTTTTAGAATATATTTAAAATATAACTTGGAAGCAGTGTTAATTTACAGTTGTTAATGTCCGAAATCACGCAAATTGTCTATTTTTTAATCTCCCAAAAAGATATTTATAATAATATTTATAAATATAAATTATTTATCCAGTTAATATCGTCCTTATCGACTTCTTTTCAAAATAATATTTTTAAAAATAAATAAAAACCTTATCCCTTCTCTCTCTCTTTCTCTCTCTCTTGTCTGCCATGGCGATTGCTACTATTCTCTGATTCTGTGATTTGAGGATTGAGACAGAAAACGCAGACCAAATCTATTTTACTTTTTTACTCTGATCTTTAAGAGATTCGATAATGGAAGTTATGAGAGGATCTAATTTCTCAATCGAAGTCTCTGAATACGGAAATGATCTTCCGGCGACGGAGAAAGCTTCTTCTTCTTCGTTTACTGAAACGGAGAATGAGAAAGGAAATGTTATAAGTCGTCCTGGAAGTGTAATCTGGTCAGGACAAACAACGGATTACTCATCAGAGAGTTCATCATCGATTGGAACTCCAGGAGATAGTGAAGAAGATGAAGAAGAAGAAGAAGAAGATGAAAACGACGACGTTTCATCTAGTGAATTAGGGTTTCGTGGTTTAGCTTCAATGAGTTCTCTTGAAGATTCACTTCCTAACAAGTAAGTTCATTTCATTCATTAACTTAAAAAAATGTAATCTTTTAGTTGAAATTATAAAGTAAGGTTCTTGATTTTTATGAAATTAACACAGGAGAGGTTTATCAAATCATTACAAAGGAAAATCGAAATCATTTGGGAATTTAGGAGATATTGGAAGTGTTAAAGAAGTACCAAAACAAGAGAATCCATTAAATAAAAGAAGAAGATTACAGATCTGTAACAAATTAGCAAGAAGATCGTTTTATTCTTGGCAAAACCCTAAATCGATGCCTCTTTTACCAGTTAATGAAGATGAAGATGAAGATGATGATGATGATGAAGAAGAAGCTAATAAATCTGAGAACAAATCAACATCGAGTGATGAAGAAAGAGGAGGAGGAGGAAGAGTTGTTAATAGAAAACCTTCGTTTAAAAACAGAGCTTATAAATCTCAGAGTTGCTTTGCTCTCTCAGATCTACAGGAAGAAGATGATGATGATGATGATGATCAATAATGCAAAATCATGAATTTTCTTTTTCTTTGTTCATAGTTTTCTTCTATCTAAAAAATATATTTTTATTAATGTTTTTTTTTTTTTTAATTCGGGATATTAATTATATATTTTTAATTGATGGAAGAAAAGTAAGCGACTATGTTAGTGTTTGTTCCTTTCTTTTAGCTTATCTGTTTGTTGTCCTTTTTCTATCTCCACATTATCATCTCTCTTTATTTTTAATTTTTATTTTAATTTTTTTACAATTTTGGGATATATTTTTAGGAAAGTTACTATATATGTAGAGGGCATAACCTTCCAACAAGATAATTGGTTAGGTTGTAGTTATAAATTATTTGTTGTGAACTTTAGTTTATTATATATATTCAAATTTTAATAAATAATACATAAATAAAATTTTAACTATTTAACAATAATGATGCATACAATAACATAAATATAAAGTTTGGTAGAATATATTGTCCCAAAAACAATTAATCTTTCGAGTAAGAAACATAAACAAAAGTTTGTTTAAAGGTTGATATTTTTTTTTTGTTAATAATTACAATAATTATTTTTGAGGGGAATTGAAACTAGGTGCTTTGAAACTCAACTAAGGAGATTTTGCCACTTGAACATGTTGTCGTGTTATTACACTTGAGATTGAATTTGAATATTTGTAATACGAATATAATTTTTTTTATTATAAAATTTGGATTACTGAACAGATTTGTTATGAATAAAAAATTAAAATAATTAAAAACAAAGCTCGACTATAAATTTTATTTAACAAAAATTCTACATCTAATTTTAACAACTAAAACAATATTTCTCGTAACAAATGTTTATGAATTGAATGATATTTTTCATATACTTATGTTTATAAATTTTTTTGTCACTTTAATTTTGAATTACAACTAGCTGATCCGAATTTTATAATAGAGAGAATTGCATTTATTAGGTACAAAATATCTCAAGAAACATAAAAAAAGAAATGACTAATTTATAAGGGATGTGAGTCAATCTACTTATTACCAATTGTCTATGAGTTAAAAGTTCAAAATTCTATCATGTGTTTAAAGTCGATCTAATATGCGGCCAAATCAAAAATTGGTCTGCCAATCTTGTCAAAACCGCTATAAATTAATAGCTAACAAGACTCATTATCTCGAGAGAGTATAAAGGATATAATATCTCACATCAAAATATAAAAAGACGAAAAACTAATTATAAGAGATATATGTCAATCCACTCATTATCAATTGATATATGAATTGAAAACTCATAATCCTAATCGCACTCGTATTTTGAATATTCAGATTCTATTTCTCATTTGATAACAAAACGGCAAAGAGACAATCACTAGATATTTTCTTTTATCCTAGTCTTAGCTTAACCAAAAATTGGCAGGCTTATATTCTTAAACTCTTTTGGGTCCAAAAAATATTAGATATCTTTTGTTATTTCTTTTCAAAATGACCATTTTCACTTAGCACCGAAAATACAATATCTATCTTACTTAATATAAGAAAATGTTTTAAGCCACAGTCTACAATTTCTAAAACTTAAATCATTAATACTTTTGGGGGAACATCAAACTAATTAGGTGAGTGACTTGCTTGTAACTTTAGTAAAATATTTTCTAGAAAAAATAAGTTCAATTTACTTTATATATATATACAAATATCATATTTCTGAAACTATGTTTTTGTAATTACATATACTATAATTTTTTTTAGTATGATAATAATGATTATATCTTGAATGAGGTTAATCCTACCGAATAAAATTTAACACATTAGTGTTTTTATCATTTTTAAATATATCATGCTTATGATTATAACAAATAGTTTAACATAAATTTGTTTATACAAAAAAAAAATCATCAAATACTGATTTCACAAGACGTGCACAGTGCACCTTCTTCTTTTTGTTCTTCATCTGTTTTTTTTTTTGTCACAATTGATCTTTTCTCTTCCCGACAACTGTTGAGTTAGAAAAAAATAAAAAATAAATAAATAAAGAAGAGACTTGGGATGTGACACGTGTCACTGAATTATACTAAATTTGTGTCCTGCCATTTGTCTTTGTTTTATTACAATAAAATGTCAAAGTTGATAGGAACTCTCATGTGCGTTAGACAAACTTTCTCATTGGAAAGGAACCAAACACTTGTATCCTTCTAACTATTCTTTGTCATAAATTGATCTACTTACTTCTTCATTATACCCTCTTTTTCACAATAAGTTAAGATCTTGTACCTATTTTTTTTTTTATATGATAATGTTTTATACCGAAAACAATTTACAACAAAACAAGTCATAGTTCGCAGAATTCGACTAAACTAAACTCGGACTCTCATGAATCAAAAGCCTGCAGATTTCAACTAAACTAAACTCGAAATCTGAAGAGTCAAAGTTCGACAAACCGGAAATCAAAGCAAAATACAGACACGTATCAAAAAACACTATACTAAACTGAAATTTAAATCCAAAATGAACATCATCAAATGCCACCGACTTTCAAATAGGAAAATCCCGAACAAAAGAAGCGATTTATTTAGAACGACTCACCTATTAAGATTAGAAATCCTGCTACAAAGTCTTTCCTTAAAATTTTGCAGACTTCTGAAATGAAAACCTTACACTTCTAAGAATTGTTTTTGGTATTAATATTATTCTACAAGGTGAAAAAAAACTCAAACGGACAAAAAATTGATATACATGTCACACTAATCATTGTTATTTAGTTTTAAGTTAAAAGTTCATTATTCTAATATAGTATCAGAGTTCATTCCAATTCATAGTCCGAGCGAAAATTGATTTTTCATATCTTATCTAAATCAACAAAAAATTAATAATTAAAAAGTTATTATTTCGAGTACGTATTAAAAATAATATATCTTATATTATCTTATATTAGAAACTCAAACGGATAAAATATTAATATATATGTGATACCAATTCACTATTTATTATAGATCCATAATCTTAATCTAGCTAGTAAAGTAAACTTATCTTCTTTATTAAAATTTTCAAATAACTTTGAACTTGAGACAGATTTAAGAATTTGTGAACACTTACTGAAACAAGTACTGTGGTAGGTTTGTGCTGGAAAGTATTTGACTAAAACATTAGAGTTTGGTCACTGAAATCAACTAATACTCAAGGGAAAAAAATAGATATGAAACTTATAGAAAAATTGAAAAAAAAAAAAATCTTCATCTTGATCACGTTGAACTCAATTACAAAAGCATAGAGTACATGACCGGGATCGGTTCCAAAGCCAAACAAAGCAAACACGAGTTTGCAGCTCATTTTATATTTTCAAAATTTTATTTTAAGAATCGGTTCATTTTCAAAATTATATTTTAAAAACTGGTCCACGTTTTTCATTTTATATTGTGGCCTTTGAAATTTCAGGACCAACTCTAGTGACGAACCTATGTTGGTTAATGTGGGTTCAAGTGACACCCTATGAATTGTGAAAGTTAATGAATTTTTCAGATTTAAACCAATAAAATTTAGAGGAATTCCTTAAAACACCATCAAAAGAAGTTCGAATTCCAAAAATACTACATACTGCCAAAAGTTGAAAAAATACTACACATTCTCAATTGTTCCAAAAATACCACAAACATAAAAAGTGAATTAAAAGGTTTAGAATTATAAATTTTTGGTTTGCGTTCACTAAATAAATTTTAGGGTTTAGTTTTGAAGGGGTAGAATTTGGTTTTTTGATTTTAGGGTTTAAACTTGAAGTTCTAAAGGTATTTTAAATTTTGTGATTATTTTGGAACAAAAATTTTTTTGTATTATTTTTGAAACATTTGGGAATGTATGATATTTTTGGGATGAATATAGTTCTGATGGTATTTTTGAAATACCCTTAAAATTTATATTTAACACTCCTATATTGTAGTTTGAACCGTTAAAAAATTGGTTTCGATTCACCACTAACTCTATATATGACCAACTATGATATGTATATATTACCAATTTGTTTAAATATATGCATAAATTAAAATAACCGAGACAAAAGTTACAAAAAACTAATTTATAAAAAAGTTGTTGACTGCAACGTCTGAAAACTAAAACGTGCAGATTACTTATGGAAATTGGGGGTGAACAGTTAAAATTAATAATAAATTATAATAAATTGAATGAGCCCACAACACATCAATTATATGACGACCCTTCTTCCACGTGAGATTATTCTGTACCACATCAAAAAGCTTCTCTAGTGGATGTATCCATCAATATCCCTCTTTTGTTACTATTAATTATCCATTTTTCTTTTGTCAAGATAATATTAAAACCACACTAACATAAACAACTAGATTACAAATTATTATATTACATAGTGAATGTTCAAAATAAAATCAGTATTGATTAGTTAATACATAAACCTATTCAGAGGTCAGGATCAATCCCGAATCGCTTACCTCTATCCCAAAATTATTACTAATATTAATATGAAATAAATCAATTAAATTATTATTTCTAAAATCTATAATATCAAATATTAGTAATATCCTAGAAAAAAGCAAGATCATAACCAAATTCATTAACTCTTGAAGAATTTGTTATTTACCACTTGAACTAATTATCGTGTAAATAATTTTCTCTTCATATCTATCTATTACTTACTTATTTGTTAGTCCGGAAGATAACATATACACAAATAAAGTTACTAGTCATTTTATAATTCAAATGAATGTAACAAAGTAGACTATTAATTAAATCACAATTGCTATTAGAGTTAGCAAAATTAGAGTTAGCAAGACTATTAATTAAATCATTTATAGTCTCTAATTTTTCTTCTAAATCAGTCATCTTTTCCAACTTCTTTTCTAGCTCATAAACTCGACTCCTCGAGCCAATAACATATGTTTCATTTGCTTATTGAAGTCGAGCTATTTCGAAGGAGAAAGACTAAGACCTACACAACGCACACCACCAAGATGCTCGGGCCCAAATACTTGAGATAATTCTGATTACCTAATGTGTTTCCCCTATTTTGAGTTTTCTTTTCTAATAGCTTTTTTATTAGATCAGTTCTTGTACCTACCAGATCTGAATGTGCCAAAGCAAAACAAACTTGTATATTCTTGTTTTAATTATGCAGAGGCTCAACAATTTCGTACGGTCAACTAACAACTAAAAGAAAAACTAGACATAGCAGTAGAATCATAAGCCAAGTAACACAAAAACAAGAATCTAACTGACGAATCACAAGCTTCATCACTAACAGACGTTCTTGTAGCTTTTTGTGGTGTGGACACAAAGATCTCTCGACAAGTTGGACGTTTCCCAGTTTTAAAAAGATAGAAAAGTTTACAAATCAAATTATTGAATTGTAAATGAACAAAAACTTGCCATTGCTCTTTTGATAAAAAAATCTCGACGAGCCTATATAGCTTTTTCTGGAGTGTTACGTCGATAATGTTTCCACAAACAAGTTTTGAATCCTTTACACTTTTCTCTCAAGCTTTTCATGAAAAACTTTTATGCTTCTCGAAAGTATCAATATACAACTTAGACTGCATGTACATTAATATATAAACTTAGGTTAAGAACAATTCTGAATCACTTACCTCTATCCCAAAGGATGGTAATCCATGAAAGTGTAAATACTAGAGCACAACACAAATTTCTTTAAACCTTTTCTTTATTAGACGAACCAAAAATCCAATATGTTCTTTATTACATTGATTTTAATTCTCTCTCGCCATGATGATATGCAGTGCTGGTCCTACCTTTTCTTAAAAAAAAAAACAGAGCCTTGTAAGCTTTGAACTCTTTACCTGAAAGTGGACAACGAGATGGCTAACCACCAGACTAATAGAACTCTTCTGTATTGTGGGGCAGAAAATATATTTAAGGGTTTAAGGGCCGCAAGCCCAAGCTTGGCATGCTTGGGCTCAAGGCCGGGCCTGATGATATGTTCTCTCAATCAATCAGACAACATCACACGTTCTCTGAAAAACACATTATCAAAACAGTCGGCTTAAGATAACTAATCTTCTTCATTCACCCTAGCCTTCTTTTCATACTTGTTCCAGTCTTCTTCCTTTTCCTAAATCCTCATTCTCCTTTCCTTTCTTTCTTTTTCCAATTTCTTGCATTCCAAGTTGTTGTCTTGTTTCTTCTTTCTGATATCTTTCCTTTTCTCATTCAGTGTTTCTTTTTCCTATCGCAATCTTCAGCTTTCACTTCTTCTTTTAGATTTTCCTTTTCTAATTGCAACGTCCAATTCTTTGCACCTTAAATCTCCGATTTGTTGATTGTGTTTGTCACTTAATCATCTTTCCGATCAACATGGTTTTTAACATAACAGACAAGAAACCAAACCATACCTAAATGTAATATGCAGACGCACACATGTAACCATAAACACAACGAGTTAGGTCTGGGTTAAACTATGATCTCCAAAATGAGATAAGTCTGACAACGCACAAACAGTAAATCACTCCCCCATAAACTTAGACTACTCCCCCTGAAACAAAGATTCAGTGAGCTGGAGTGTGATCTTGTCCTACTCTCCCTGCTTGATTGGCAATACTTACTCAAAACATAGAAGAAGCAATGAATTCATACCTTGACCTACAACAAAACAAAGAATCTGGAGCAATATAATGTCTATGAGTTCTCACTTTTCCGATACCAATACATTCCTTGGTCTCACATCCTTCCCATATTAGTGTATGTGTACGTGTGTGTCTTTGGTTTTCTGTGTGTTTGGTTCAGAGTACTTCTGGAGTGGATCCCATTTGTCATGACCCACTGTATCCTTTCAAACCCATATTGTTGGTGTTTTCTGTGTTATTTGCTATTAATTATCCTTAGTTTTATATATTTTCCTTCTGACCATTATAATTTGCATCTTAATAGTATAATCTTGTGGAGTTAAAAATAGATACCTTAACTTGGTTTAATCCAATCGTAAATATGAGATTACTAAATCATTTATTTCTGATAGACTATAATGATATTACGATACCATTAAAAACTCGATAAATAGACTATTCAACGATATTATTATCTATAAAAATAAAAATAAATGAAGGACATTGCCTTCAATTCCTCTTAACTTAACAAAAAGAAAAATAGTTAGCTAGTGTTCAAGTCAATGCATATATACACATCAATACATCAATGCATACAATCCATTCAAACATATGATTAAGTACGTGTAACTTTGTTCACTCAAAAAGCATACAATTCACAAAACAAAGATAAAAAAAAATTAAGACAATGACAAATGATAATTAGAACAAAGCAAAATTAACATGCAAAAAGCTAAAGATGAAAATGTTGATTTTTTGTTTTTATGTTTTGATATAAATATCTCTCACTTAGATGCAGCAGTTTCATAGTCAATAACGGTTTGAAATGCACCTGCAAGAGCCAAAACTTTGTTCTTCCTTGGATTTTGTTGCATCTTACTTGCTATTACATCATTGTAAGCTGATGGTGATTCCTTCTTCCCTTTCACTACTTCTTTCTTCTTTGCTTCTTCCTTTGCCTTCTCCTTCTCTTCTTCTTCTTTTGCCTTTTCCTTCTCCTTCTCTTCTTCTTTTGCCTTCTCCTTGTCTTCTTCTTTAACCTCTTCTTTGGCCTTATCCTTCTCTTCTTCTTCTTTGGCCTTCTCCCTTTCTTCTTCTTTAACCTCTTCCTTCTCCTTCTCTTCTTCTTTAACCTCTTCCTTCTCCTCTTCATTAACCTTTTCCTTCTCTTCTTCTTTCACATTCACATTCTCTTCTTCTTTCACAATCACATTCTCCTTTGGCTTCTCCTCTTCTTTCACAATCACATTCTCCTCTTCTTCTTTTTCTTTTGTACTAGTCTCTTCTACATTTTCAACTTCTTTCATGTCAATCTCAACCTTCTCTGGACTCTCATCCTCATTAGTATTCTTCTTATTAGCCTCTTCCTCAACTTCAACCTTGTTGTTTTCTTGGTTATTATCTTCTTCTTTTGTTTCCTCTATTTCCTCTTCGGTTTTATCTGCATTGATGATCAATCTTTCTTCTTCTTTTACTTTTTCTTTTACATTTTCCATAACAAGAGAAGCAACTTGTGTTATTCCTTCACCTTCATTGATCTTTTCAACAGATTCATCAACCTCTACTTGCATCTCTTTTGATTCTTCTATATCATCAGAAACTTGCACATCATTCTTGAGAATCTCCTCTTGATGATCATCTTCTTGAGCAGAAGACAAAGAAGCTGCATCTAATGCAGTTTCTTTCTCAGAAACTTTCTTTGTTTTAGAATCTTCTTTCTTGTTCTTCAAGGTACTGCTACTACTGCTCAAAGTACTCTTCTTTGGAGCCACAGGAGACGATTTCACAGCACTACCTCCTTTTGGAACACCTCTAGTTCCATGGAAAGATGAAGAACGTTGAGCTGTAACAGGCTTCTCTTTAGGAACCGTTGGTTTATCTCGTGAACGAGAAGGAGAAACATTGGTAGGTTTTTGGTTACGTGTAGAAGAAGTAGAAGCAGAAGTTATAGAAGAAGGAGGTCGATCAAAAGATCTTCTACGAAGAAGCTTTTGATTATCATCAACAATATTGTTGTTGGTCTTCTTCACGAACTTACTTGGCTCAGATCTTGAACTGATCGTTGGTTTTAGATAATTTGGTATAGGCTTCTCCGGTTTTTGATCAGATCCACCATCATCTGATGATACAGATGAAGGTGGCTTTGGTTTTCGACCAATAGATCTTGATTTCGTCAAGCTTGAGTTGTCTGGTTTTGATTTTGACGTCGTTGACATAGTTACTTGCAAGAGAGAAATCTAAATCAAAAGAGAGAAGAAGAACAAATAAAGTTCATTTTTTTTTGAAGAACAGAGAGAAACTTGCTTACCAAGGAAACGAATATGTTTAGGGTTTCTATAAAACGAGATTGTGTGTTTGTAAAATGGAGCTTAAATGTCGGGAATTTTGATGGTGGTGGAGGACATCAATCTCTTAACAAAAACTAAAAGATTATATAAAAACGATTCCGGTCGTTGTGGAAAACCGTTGACTTTTTTTTTTGGTTAAAGCCGTTTCTATTTATACAAAAGGACACAAAAGTTTTGCTTGTTCTTTTACGGTTTTGGACCGTTTCAAATGTTAGTAAGATAATTGTCCTCACGTCATTAGCATGATTAAATAACACCACATAACAACGACTTATTAGTTAAAAACTTTAAACTAAATCAAACCAGAATAAGAATACTAAATAGAGCGTTAAAAGAAAATTAAAATTTTATATAAAAAAAATTAAAATAAATCGGGGTTTCTAGCTCTGGTGAAAAAAGATTCACAGTTGTGAGTTCCGCCACCTGGGTTCGAATCCCCGCCACCTGGGTTCGGCGACTCGCTTGGATATCCTTGGCGACTGCGGACACTTTGAATCTAGTCGGAGTCTTTCGGAGCACCGGATACCAGGGTCATCAGAAAATAATAATAATATCACATAAACTTAACTGTTTCAAAAATGTCATGAAAATAATTTTTTCTAAAAGGCTATAATTTTTTTTAGCAAACTTTAAATTTAAATTTGAACTTTAAACTACGTATAGAACTTTTTCAATTTCTTTTGATCCAAACTTAAAAGTTAATTTCTAAAATCTTTAACACTCAAATTATAAATTTGTGATATTTTTGAAAAGAAAAACTTTATAATAATATTTTTTATTTATGTAACATTAAAAAAGAATTATTATTCTACTATTTTGCAAAATTAAATATATATATATATATATATATAATAGAAAATTGGCCTGCTCAAGTTCCATGGAGCCCATTACCATTAACCTACATGGCATCCACTCATCTCATTGTGTGCTTATTCTTTTTCTCATTCAGTCTCTCTTTTTCAATCATTTAAATGAGACAGAAAATGAGAATATTTTCTGTTCATTTCCTATGCGTAATGGCAACGTTTGATTCAACATTTGGGGTTTAATGATGGAAATCTAATTAAAGTTAAGCAAAATAAACATCCTTAATCGATAGAGAAGTAACTACTAGTAAATAGTGTTTGATGTAGCTATATTATTTTCTTGCAATAAATGTGTTTGTAGTTTATCAAACCAACTCCATAAACGACCGATTGACCTGTTTTCGCAGCAGAAGTAGCTGAGGTACAACGTCTCAAGAGAAGCTTCGTACATTTCGAATTATCACACTGTAATAGGATATGGAATAAACGTGCCGACCTTCTTGCAAGATCAGCTAAGAAGAAGAATCTATTATCATCTTATGTCAGCTCTAGACCACCTTTTTGGTGTTCTGAATTATTATTTTAATTTTATTGCATTTTTGTTGTAAAAAAAACACGAAAAAATGTTATGAATGTATTCCCTCCGTTTCGAATTACTTGTTGTTTTAGAGTTTTGCACACAAATTAAGAAATCTCTATTTTCTATAAAAACACCATTAAATATTCTAAATCAACCAATATAAAAAACTCCTGCAATTATTCTATTGGTTAAAAAAGTCAAATTCATTTAGTTTCTGCAATCTGCATTGAAAACCTAAAAAGACAGATATTTTGAAACGAAAATTTTTCTCCAGAACGACAACTAATCTGAAACGGAGGAAATATTAGAAAGAGTCAATTTGATAATATTAAAGAAGATTGTACAAGGGTGGGAGTGGTACGGTTAATCAATTCGGATTGTCAACTTTTTTTTTTATAGTGATTTTGGATGATTCAAGAAATTGAATATCTTGTATGTATTGCTTAGTACAAATGTACAATTAAAAATTTCAGATTAATATAAAGATAACCATTCTAGGGACGTATAACTTGATCCCAATAAAAGTTTGAAAAAATCTAATTTACTTTGAATTACCCCAAAACTTAGACATATATATATATTTCAGGTAGCAACCAACTCAACGCTTACCTATCCAATTTGATTGCCGACCTTTTACGGTATGAGGTATGTGTAAGAAGTATAAGATTTTAATAGTCATCATTTATAAAAATGGTAGTATTGTTTACATATTTTTCTTTTATCTATTGTTTACATCTTTAAATAAAAAAGATTAGTAGTGTTTTGTATCACTAACTAAACTCATACTAATCGACCCATTAAGTTGTCATGTCGTCCACCTCGTCCCTAATTTCTTTTTTGCTTTCCATTTCTTTTTTGTATAACAACATTAAATTTTATGGTATTAAACTAAATTCAAATTTTAGTAATATTAGCACAAAAAACTAATTACAAATCATAACTTGTTCAATTCTGTTTTGGCCAAATATATTTTTTAATCAACGATGAATTGATCTGATGATTAAACTTTTAAATTTTGAAAACGTATGCGTCGAATTAAGGGGTTACAAATTCGATTCATATTGGGAGGAGTCAACTCTCCAAATAAAAGGTTATATAACATGATTTGAACCTTATGAGTGCGAAAATCGGCTCACACCAAAATATCGAAAATTCTAAAAAGTGATTGCGAAATGTATGTGAAAATCTGAATATTATTGCTCAAAAATGTGTTACAATTCTCTCTTGAGAGTTTACAAAGCTTTT
>OVBE01000540.1:0-48354 GCA_900406425.1 Iberis pinnata | reverse complement strand
CATTGTTGACATATTCCTTTTTCAAAAGATATTCACTTAAGCGATTATACCACATACATCCGGATTGTTTTAATCCGTAAAGTGATCGTTGTAATTTGACTGAACATATTTCCTTAGATCCTTTAGTGATATTTGATCCTTCTGGGATCCTAAATCCTTCTGGGATTTTCATATAAATATTACTATCAAGCGATCCATAAAGGTATGCAGTCACTACATCCATCAGGTACATTTCTAAATTCATAGAAGCCGCAAAGCTCACTAAGTACATGAATGTGATTGCATCCATTACCGGGGAATATGTTTCTTCATAATCTATTCCCGGTCTTTGAGAAAAACCTTGAGCCACAAGTCGTGCTTTATATCTTGTGACTTCATTTTTCTTATTTCTTTTTTGCACGAAGACCCATCTACACCCGACTGGCATTACACCTTCAGGTGTAATGACAATAGGTCCAAAGACATCTCGTTTATAAATGGAGATTAATTCAGTTCTCATGGCTATTTGATATTTCTCTCAATCAGGCCTTTCTTGGCATTCTGATACGAATGTAGGGGGTGGATCATCATTTTCATGATCCATGTCTTTGGAAATAGAAAAGGAGAATGTTCCATTAATATCTTCTATCTTTTGTCTAGTTCATAATTTTCCAGTATGGACATAGTTAATGGAAATCTCATACTTTTCTATATTAGGTTCGTCTTCTTGACGAATATCTTTATATGGTTCTTCTTGAACCTTTTCATTTATGTCTTTTAGACATTTTTCATTATTTGGTTCTTCTAGAACCATTTCTTTTTGTTCTCCCGTTTTCTTTTTCTTTCTGGGGTTTTTATCTTTAGAGCCTATCGGCCTCCCCTTCTTTAACTGAACCTTAGGTTCATTCGCTTTGCTCCCATCAATTTGTCCCTCAGGAACATCAACTCTTGATGGGGCATTAGCAGCGGGTATATATGATTTCGTCACTCTATTTATATCTGTGAACGCATCTGGTAATTCATTTGCTAAATTTTGAAGATGTACAATTTTTTGTACTTCCATTTCGCGTTGTTTAGTAGGGGGATCAAGATATGCTAAAGATGGTGTATACCATGTAATTTCTTTTAGCTCTTGTTTAATTCCTCCCTCTAACGCTGGAAATTCATCTTCATCAAAATGACAATCGGCAAAACGTGCCGTAAAATATTACCAGTTTGTGGTTCAAGGTATCTAATGATACGCGGTGACGTATACCCAATATATATTCCCAATTTCCGTTGTGGCCCCATTTTTTTCTTTGTGGTGGGAGTATTGGTACATAAACCGCACAACCAAATACTCGGAGATGGGATACATCTGGCTTTGCCCATATGTTAATTGAAATGGGGAATATTCATGATATGCGCTTGGTCGTAATTGGACCAAATATGTTGCATGCAATATAGCATGTCTCCATATAGAAATTGAGAGTTTTGTTCTCAAGATTAACGGTCTTGCAATAAGTTGCAACCGTTTAATTAATGACTCGGCCATGCCATTTTGCATATGAACATGGGGAACCGAATGTTCAACATCGATTCCCATTGACATGCAATAGTCATTAAAAGCTTGTGAAGTGAATTCACCAGCGTTATCAAGCATAACTTTCTTTATAGTATAATCAGGAAATTGTGCTTTCAACCTGATTATTTGGGTAAAGAATTTTGCAAAAGCCATATTTCGTGTTGTCAGTAGACACACACGTGACCATCTACTAGATGCGTCAATTAATACCATAAAATATCTAAATGGCCCGCATTGTGGATGAATAGGTCCACATATATCACCATGTATTCTTTCTAAGAATAATGGAGATTCGATCCCAACTTTGGCTTGTGAATGCCGAGTTATGAGTTTTCCTTGAGAACATGCAATACATGAAAACTCATTTGATTGGTAAATCTTCTGGTTTCTCAATGGGTGACCATTGGAATTTTGCACAATTCTTCTCATCATAACTGANTTCATCATAACTGAACCTGGATGGCGAAATCTTTCATGCCATACCTTAAATGTACTAGTAAACTTTGAGTTTACTGTAACATATGATTCAGTTGTATATATTTTTGTGCAATATAATCCAGAAGATAACATTTGTAAATGTTCCAATCTTTCTTTATTTTCTGAAGTAATGCAAAGGTATTCAATGCCATTTTTATTCATAGTCTCTATGTGATATCCATTTACGCGGATATCTCTGAAACTCAGTAAGTTTCTATGAGAAGTAGGGGAATATAACGCATTCGTTATTTCAAATTTTGTTTTCCTTGGAAATGAAAAATTAGCTCTTCCAGAGTCTATGATTATCTTTGCACTACCAGATAAGGTATTCACGCTTCCAGCGGAATCCTTTATATTGAGACTGGAGAAATACTTTTTATTTTTAAGTATAGTGTGCGTTGTTGCACTATCTGCCAGACATATATCTCCATCATTTGTCTCAATCTTTGACATTGTCTGACATTAAAGTATAAAATATGCATTAATTAAACAAAAGATGATATTTTATAAAACTTTATTTATATTACAACATAAAAATATTTTTTAAAGCTTTGAATAGATTACAAAAAGATGCATATTATACAAACTACAAAAACTCTTTTTATATCGATTTCTAATCGCTCGACTTTCTGTTAGAACCTTCGGTATCAACAAGAAAGTCGGCGATATCCAGATGAGTATCGTCATTCAGGCCATGAAAGGAAGGCTCAAACTTATTAGACATGAGATTTGTTTCAGCATCCCTTATTTTAGCTTTTTGTGATGCTTGGTATAAATCGGCTAAATGTTTTGTCGTACGGAAAGTTTGGGACCAATGTCCTTTTATCCCGCATCTGTAACAAACGTTTTCACCTTGCTTTTTCACGACGCGACCAACATCATTAATCTGAATATTTTTGTTGGTTCTTTCTGTGTTGGGATTATTTGGATGGAAACTACTTCTTTTTCCCCGTCCACGACATTTTCCATGACCGCAACCACGACCTCTGTCGCGTCCACGTCCTCGTCCATAATAATAATAATAATTATTATTATTATTACTTGATAAAGCAACATTCACTTCTGAAAGTGGAGCTGATCCAGTTGGACGAGTTTGATGATTTAACATTACAAGCTGATTGTTTTGCTCAACAACTTGTAAAACTTGCATCAGGTCAGAATATCGAGTAAATTTATTTGCTCGATATTGTTCCTGAAGAAGGACATCATTAGGATGAAATGTTTGGAATTTTTTCTCGATTAAATCATAATTGGAAACATTATCACCACATAACACCATTTTCGATGTGATTCCGAACAAAGCGGAATTATAGTCATTTACACATCGATAGTCCTGAAACCGCAGATTTAGCCATTCATGTTTGGCTTTTGGTAAGATCACATACTTTTGGTGATCAAACATATCCTTTAAAGAGATCCAGAGATCTGCGGGATTTTTTTTGTAATGTATTCATCTTTAAAACCTTCAGGGAGGTGGTGACGTAAAAATATCATGGCCTTAGCCTCATCCTCATCGATCGTCATTCCTGACGGATTGATAGTTTTTAATAATCTGTTGGCTTTTAGATACATTTTTGCATCTAATGCCCATGTCATATAATTCTTCCCGGCAACATCCAGAGCCGTGATATCGAGCTTTGTCAAATTTGACATGATAACTATAAAATAATTTATAAAACATAAATTAATGTATAGTTATATATGTTTCTTTTAATAAAGAAACTATAGAATTTTAAATATTAAATGCTTAATGTAAAAGCATAAATTAATGCAGTATTTAAGTGCAGAATTTAAAGCATAATAAAGGCATAAATTAAATGCATAAATTAAATGCTTAAATTAAATGCATAAATTTAAATGCATAATTTAGAGACATAATTTAAAATATCATTTGGGTATGTACCACCACATGATTGTGTAGGAGGCATTGCCATCCATAGAATCGAGAGGTATAGCCTTTTAGTCGATCCAAAGATATATCATTTATTTTTATGATCTAGAAGGCATCGGCTTTCAACAGATCTAAGATATATCTTTTGTTTTATGATCGAGGGGCATAACTCTTATAATGATCAATGGAACATAGTCCAAAATTTTTATGATCAGGGGCAGCGCCCCTATAATGTTCAAAGGAACATAGCCCTGTTTATTTTATGACCGAGAGGCATAACCTCTATAACGATCAAAGGGAGTTAGCCCGAGAGGAAGGAAAAATTCTTCCACTTTGAAAATAAAATTCATAAATTTAAATTTAATTAATTTAACATAAATAAAATTTTACCTTAAACTTTTTAGCGGAACCGGGTTTCAGATATTTGATTGGGTAGAAACGCTCGTACTGATAACGTGTTGTATAATAATATTTTATTATTATTTATATGTTAAACGATAAGAAAGATTGTAAGTGAAGTGGTGGTGTTTTCTCATTAAGAGACTCACTCTATTTATACAAAAAGATCAATACATATAATAGTGTATACGTATTGGTTTTGAGTCGGCATATATGGATAATTATAACACTGTTATATATATTGTAAACGGATAATACCTATTGTATTTATTCATAATATAATAGTTTTGAATTTATGGTTTAAGTTTTAAATATTAATGAATAATTGAAATTATGCAGTATGCATATTAAAAAAGTTGAGTTCCCTTTGTTCTAATCATGCCACGTGTCTCGTAAATGGGTCAAATGAAATATAATGGCTTTGGATATAACAAAACCTAGACCCAATGTAAATATCAGTGTCCCAGTATTGGCCCACTAATTAACATTTGATATTATTATTGCTCCACTTTATATTATCATCCTTAAGTGTCACAGAAAATGTGATAACAAAAAGGAGAGAAAAATTTATCATAAAAATTTATAATATAATGGCCTGCTAAAAGTTTCAAATTCTCCTTGGACCAAAAAATATTGTGAAAATTAAAAGTTTTTTTCTAAACTGATTTTTTCGAAACATCACACTCTTTCATTGCCACTTTTTATCGTGCTCCTTCTTTCATCGCGCTTCTTCATCGCTATTGTAACTTTTGACGTCTACATATAACACTTTCAGTTTTTAAAATAACGATAACTTGTTCATAAAAATTCACCATGTCTTCTGTCACCATTCGTATTTAAGATCAAGAGATCTTCGTTTCCACACATAAGACATATATAATGGTTTTTTTGCATATATTGTTCGTTTGCTTCGAATTTGGGAAGTCAAACACAAAAGCAAAGGAAAATATATGCAGTGTCTCCATATGTTACTCGTGGATGAAAAAGTTATATTTTAAAAAGTTTACATCGATTTTTGGGTTTTATAAGATGGTTAGTTTGTATTATCAATGGCTTTGTGTTTAGTATGTATAGAAAGGGTATATTATATTGAATGATAACAGAGTTTACAGAAGGTGTTTATATACTTACATACTTCCTATAACGAGACTAATTACAATCAATTACGAATCAATTACATCATTTGCATATATGTCTATCATGCCCCCTCAAGATGGAGGAAATTAACTTAGTCCAATCTTGTGCGACAAGTGTTGTAAATTGGCGCAAGGAAGGGACTTTGTCAAGCCATATGCGAGCTGATCAAAGGAGTGTACGTGAGTGACGCGAAGATCGCCAGATTGAACTAAGCTACGGATGTAATGAAAATCAAGTCCAACATGCTTCATCCGAGAATGAAATAAGGGATTTGCACATAGATAGGTTACGCCGACATTGTCACAATAGATAATAGGTTGGTGGTGTAATCGGAGACCAAGTTTAAGAAGTAATGCATGAATCCACTGGCCTTCTGTCGTTGTATTTGTAACTGACTTGTACCCTGCTTTGGTTGAGGACCTTGCTATGGTAGTTTGTTTTTTTAGGATCAGGATATGAGGTGTTGACCAAGATATACTAGATAAGCTCTTGTGGATGAATAATAATCTGTGTGGAAGTTGCACTAACCAGTAGCGATTGCAGAGAAGTGGTGATGGAGCCAAGTAAGGCTGTGAATACGAGTTGGTCTTGTCTGATCCACGTTTCATAACGAGGGTTTGGAGCAGAGACACCATTGGTGACAAGAATTGCTGGTGGACACTGAGGCTCATTGTCAATGAAGGAAAGCAATGCATGACCACCAAGAAAAAGACGCACATGCATAGTCCATGTGAGGTAGTTGGTCGTTGTGAGTTTTGTGATGCCAGACATGTTGACAGCCAGAAGCGCAGAGGTTGGATCTGTCGGATTGGGAAGGGTGGAAGCAGTATTGTCAAGAGTAGACATGTCTAGTGATTAGAGGCGCAACTGAGGGAAGGAAAGAAAAGAAATTAGGTTTGTTTAAACCTGCTCTGACACCATATAGAAAAGGTATATTATATTGAATGATAACAGAGTTTACAGAGGGTGTTTATATACTTACATAATTTCTATGATGAGACTAATTACAATCAATTGAGAATTAATTACATCAATTGTATGTATGTCTATTAGTATGTACCTTCTGCATTCTCGTCAAACACCGATTTCACATCCCAAATACTTTCTTGACTTCTTAATTGAAAGAGATTCGTTAAAAATCTTGCATATACCATCTCACATACTAATAATCTTTGGTCCATATAAGCTTTTTTTTTTTTTTGCTTTCAAGTTTGTTGTCTTTATTGGTTTATCTTTAATTTAGAATTCGGTTTGTTAAATTTACTCACTAACTCGGTAAATAGAGCACATAAAATGGTACAAATTTTCACAATCATTTAGAATGCATTTATTACTTGTTAATGTTTTGATGTTTTTTTCTAGAAAAATTTTATAATGCATTTTTAAAGCTAATAATGTTCTACTTTCATTACTGTGTAGGGTGTTCGAATCGAAGCAACAATTAATTCACGTTTGATGAAATATTTTAAAAACATATTCTAAGAGGGCTTAATCTACCATATAAGCAGATTTGTTGTGTCCCCAAATATCGTCCGCCTAAAAATGACAAACCACATATTAATTCTTCAATTCACTCACCTTACAGTTGCTTCTCAAATATTTTTTTTATCCTCCTCCAATTGAGAGGAGAAATTTCCAACTACATAATTTTGATGTTGTACTTGCGTTGACAAATTCTAATGAATTCTTTATAATTTTTTATTTTTTACGTTCAAAGTTGACGTGCCTATGATTTTTAATTTTACTTTGTTCATATCTTTTTCATATGTGGTTGGAAAATCACAATATAGAAATGAAATTTTTCCAATAAAAATTCTACAAAAAGATTATAGCTTCTTTTAAGCTAAAAGAGTAAATTAACTACTTAATCTTCACATTGATTTTTATATTCATAATTCAATTCATTTATTTACTATGAAATTAGCAATGGAGCCAAAGTGTATATGGGACAAAATAGGTGGTGATTATCGAGAGTTCAAGAAAAAAATCATCAATTATTATAACAACATTTAATAAAAAATGTTTGCAGCCTATCTTCTTCTTTTAAAATGACATCCATTAACTTCAATTAAATAACTAATAAACATGTCGTATATGTAGGTGTTATATACTTAAATATATCACCAACTACTCGTTTTACTAAATAGATAATTTTGAGAAAGTTAAATATTTAAGGTTTATTTTATCTTTGTTTGAATTGTCGTAATTTTTTGCTTAAATAAAAAAAAATTCTATTTTTTTAACTAAGCCTCAGGTAAATTTTAACATACTTAGTTTTAAACTGCAGTGCCCATGCACAAGAATACCAAAACACTTCTCTTATTGAGCATGATTTTGAGGAAAAAGAAACTTCTAACCGAACTATTGCACAGATACCATCATTCTTAGATGTTGAAGAGCCACATGTTAGACTTATACATATATTTTGGAAAATATTTTATATGGTTATTGTTTCAAGAATTTTTTTTATATACTTATCAGAAGAAATATTTTGTTGCACATCTAAGATTATTGACATTATAATTCAAAATTTTCTTTTCTACGGTTTCATGCTCAAAATGCTTTAATTGAATCATCACTTTGAATAATATTGGACATGCTATGAAGATCCCAAAATCATTGGTGTTTACAAGTTTTCATCACTTCATTTTTTATAATGATTATTTTAATTCTTTTTCTTTTTGTTAAGTATTAAACTAGAGATATAAATCTATACTGATTTTTCAGCATTTTGTTATATGATGATTATTTTAGTTCTTTTTATTTTGTTCAAAATTAAATTGGAGTTATAAATCTATATTGATTTCGCATAGAAACAATTATTGATGATAATACAAATCAAATCTTAGATTTGTTATAATGAATACAAAGGCTAAACAAATTATCAAAAAGAATGATAAAGCTTTAGTCAATTACGAGGTTCATTTTTATGTATTTTGTTCAATTAAACATTTTAGCTCCCTCTAAACAACGTATTATACGATTATAATTTTAATTTTATGTTTTGATTGTACGATACACATATTCTATTAAACAAATCTCCCATATTGCTTACAACAACTCATTAGCAAAACAACTCATTAGCAAAAGCTATGTTTTCCAAAATCATGTTACAAATTTTGATTTCAGAACAAGTTTCAAAACATTTAAAGTTATAAAAATAAAATATGTGAAAAATAAAATCATCAACGATCCCAACATTCAAAAGAAATGATTCTCAATATTAGAAAGCAATCCTCGCAAATATGCTTTCATATTCCCTTCTTAAAATGAAAGTAAGATTTAATCACCTTAAGATGAGTGTAATAAATAACATGCTGCTATTGTGTAATTTTTTTATATATAATTATAACTACATCTCTACTTTTGTGAATTAGTGTCAACTTAAACTATTTTACTTCGTAATGTTATTATATGTAACAATAGTCACAATTTAGTTAACATTTTTTATAAGTGTGAAGTTTAGCTCTTTTATTGTGTAATATAATATTATAATAATAATAATAATAATAATAATAATAATAATAATAATAATAATAATAATAATAATAATAATAATAATAATAATAATAATAATAATAATAATTTACAATTTAAAACAATTTTGTCATAAATATCAACTTTTTTTGAAGTAGAAGAGACAAATGTATTTGTTGACGATTTTTACTGGAGAGCCCATAAACATCTCATCTTCTTCAAAAGACTCTTAAACCTCTTTCTAGGTGACTTAATCACTTAGATGGTTGAACGAATGCATAACTTAATCACTTAGATGGTTAAACGAATGCATTTCACTGAGTTCAAAAGATTATGTTTGTAGTTCTTTGAAATATGGTTAAACGAATGCATAACTTAAATATATAATTGTGTTGATGATGGTTACTTTTAACTAAGTTGAGCCTAAATATACATATTGTTATTCATAACAACAAACGCTGACACTACGAAGCAATCGTCTCCTCCTCCACGTATCATGATGAAAGACAATGTTGATATATCTTATAAACGTGATGGAAATTTGATGAGTTGTGGTTGAATTTCACGAGATTATAATGGCCACATTTTACATTGCGATTTAATAACGAAGATAAACGTTTGACAATAGAAGAATGTGAAAGTTATTGTCTAATGTGGGTCTTTCAATTAAGCTTGCAAGGCAATAAGATGAGTGTTAAGCTTCAGCCATATAAAGCAACTGTAGACGTGTGGAGCTTAGGTTTCCATGCCACGTAACCTATAATTTTTTTTCTCACACACTATACACGTAAAACTACAACTAAATAAAATATTCAGAAAAGAAAAAATTGAAAATTTACAAAAATTCATTATAAATATCATAGGAAAATTATTGGCAATACCGTAAAAAAAATTTCATTTTGCAACTAATACCACAATGGTATGAAAACAAAAAATTACCATATATCACTTTTTCGCAAATTACATTCAATACCCCTACTTTCCCCATAAAATGAAGTTAAAAAATTAAAAATTCAAATTTTAAAAATGAAATAACCGACATCGGTGAAAGTGCAAGAAAATATTCACCTTTTTACTTGTGAACAAACCCGTTTATAGGAAAAAAGTTTGATAATGACATGTCGTCGCGACTGATAAAAAGCTCCGATCATCGCCGAGATTGAAAGGGAAACCACCGCCGACACTGTTGGTCCAACAACCGGAAAATTCAACGAAGAACTCACGAAAAAAGCAAGCGGATTCGTCAGCGATTTCGAACCCAAAAGAATCACAAAGTACTCCAAGACGAAGCTCTCCTCCGATTATTGCTGCCGAAACAAAGACTGCTCGGAAGACCATCATGTATAACACCAGCCTGAGTACCTGGTTATTTTTAACACAACGAGAAAGTAAGTTTTTATCGTGGCATTATACTCTTATATTAAAGTCGACTACCTTATTTTATGCATGTTGGGTTGGACGTTCACGGCATGATGATTCAACGACGCCCTTGTTCATAGTCGCTTATCTAGTTGCATACGTATTTGCATATGGATCCCAATCCCTTAGATAGTCCCTATCTATGCATTCTCGCATGAAGTTAAAATCGTACTCGGGTGATTCCTTTCCACTGCCAAACAAATCTCCACACTCATCATTACTGTTATCCATGCTAGTAACGTGCTCCTTTCCAGGTCGCTTTCTTTTATTCCTGTAATGGTCGTCCATTTGATCACAACTAGGTCCACGTAATCCAATTCCAAGTTCTCGTCCACTTGCACCATATGGTGGTCCACCAACTATCATTTCTTCATCTCGTCCACCATCGACCTCACCCAGGCGGTAACCCTCTTTGTGACCCATCTCTATTACATTTACAATATTTAAGAAGGTTTCGTCCTCATATGTTCCAACCAACTCATGACAGGGCTCCACATTTACATCTAGTGGACTAATAATCGCCAATTTTATACTAGTTCTATCAACTGCATTGTCCCCCTCTATTGACATATACAGATAAATTCCTGGATTCTCCAACATCTTGCTTTTGAATCTCTGTAAACTATCATCGTTGTCCACCCGGACAAGAGCCATTCTAGACTGCATGAAAACCACATATGTGCTCTTCTGCCAGTAGCTCAATACTACGTCGTCTCCTCGTATCCTACCACAATAACCTTGCACTATTTTCTTTATCACATCTGAGTAACATTATTCCTTGCTTAGGTGAAAACATTTCGCATACATATCTCTTGCAACTTGAAAATGTCACATTCCACATTACAACCACTCCCACTTACCAACAATTATTAAAACAATATTGTTCGTCGGTAGTTACCTACGCACATAAACAAACCATAATCAAATATAAGTCATTACCAACTTACTCACTTATTCTCGTCCATTGATACTTATGGCTATTTGTCCACGCAACACACACAATTTTCCACCGCTTTTAGATATTCCACAGGTCGGCAACTATGTCCACCACCAATACGTATGTCCACTACAACTATTTCGTTGCTGCAACCGAGCCACTGAAACAAATAAAATGCAAAAAAATGAAGTTTTACTAAATCAGTTGTCCATAACAGTATACGTAAATGTTGTACTATGAACTAGGATTGGGCTTTCGGGTATTCGGTTCGGTTCCGGGTCTGAATTATTCGGTTTCGGTTCTTCGGTTCCTGAATTCTAATACCCAATATATCCTTTTCAATTTTTCGGTTCGGTTCCTTTCGGTTCCGGGCCGGTTCGGTTCTATGTTAAAGGAACTAGAAAATACCCAAAATTTTTGGTTTCAGATCGGTTCTGGGTATTTTAGACCCGAAATACCAAAAAAATACCCGAAATTTTTGGTTCTAAGTCGGTTCCGGGTATTTCCAGACCCAAAATACCAAAAAATACCCAAAAATTTTGGTTCTAAGTCGGTTCCGGGTATTTCCATACCCAAAACACCCGAAACACAAAAATTACCCGAAAACAACTAAAATACCCAAAAAAATTAAGACTAAATTACCAACGAGTACCCGAATATACAAAGATTACCCGATTAAAAAAAAATTACCTTAAGAAAAACTAATGTACCTGAAATATATATATATATATATATGTTTCGGGTATTCGGTTCTACCGATCGGTTCTCGGTTCGGTTTCGGTTCCTACCCAAATACTCATGATTCTTCATCTTAAGAACCATTGGGTATTTTTGGGTGGAACCGGAACCATTTTTTCCGGTTCTTCGGTTCCAGTTTTTTTTGCCCAGCCCTAATATGAACTATACAAATAACATAAGTAAGACAAATATACATACAAAAGAAAACGAAATCACCAAAAAATATAATCAAAACGGAACGACATTTTTCGTCGACGTCTGATAACCCACAAACAAAGATCCATCTTCTCCACTCATGATCAAATTATCGTCCACCAATTAAATGCTCCAACAACCAAAAAACTTTTAAACAAAATTTCATAAATTTCCACCATTAATGTACCTTCAGCTCGACCTAATGTACTGGTTATGTTGCAACAATACCCATTACTCCGCATTTATGACATTAATCGATTTTTTGGCAAAAAAAAAGTCTATACAATAATTGTCTCATCTAATCGAAATTAATTGAACATTAATTGCTCTTTTCTTTCCTCCTTACCCCGCGCCAAACAAGCTATCCTCGCAAAGGTATTTTCGTCTTTTTGCATGTGCCAAAAGTACAACTTATTAGTATTTATTGCAGAACACTCCGTTATGTTATTTTCAATAATGTTTTATGCTTTTATGGTAGTAAATTCAATATCATATAGTAATTCCTAAATGTTTTCTTCCACTTTTAATATTACCTTCCAAAATATAGGTAGTTTTCAAAATTCTCAAACCATAATTATTCCTAAGACAAAAAAGGATGATTGTTTATAAATTCTAACAATGTAATTCAGAATTGTAAATTTTCTATAAAGTACAATTACCTTACATTTTTTTTTTTTGACTTTTTAGACCTAAATCCTTTTTACATAAAACTCGTTAATAAAATGTTGATAGAGGTTCCAGTAAAAGAGAGGAAGCGAAACGATTTCATAAATTGTGCGCGTGTCTCCTCCTTGAAAATGCAACTGTATGGGCAAAATTGAAAATTGAAATATTTTCAAGAGATTGTTCCATAGATATTTGACTTGAACCTTAATTCCAGCGAGAGATAACGAAGATAGGAAATTAGTAGTGTAAGTGAACGAAAGAATTAGGGTTTTTTTTCTCTCTCTCCGCTCGCCAATTTCTTTGGCTTAATCGCACTCGTAGCATTCGATTTTAGGGTTCGATTATCACTCTGGTGGTGGACTGTAAACTATCGGTTTCTTCAGTAAAGGTAGAAGTTGCATTTCATTGAAAGAAGTTAGTTTTCTTGTTTCTTTCTTTATGGGTTTTTGTTTTGTTTTGTTTTTAATGAACAATGTTGGTGATTCGATTGAAAGATGAACAATGTTGCGTTTTATACCAGTGGATCTCATAAGGATTCGGAGTGATTGATTGGCATCAATGGTGGATAATTGAGGGATTCATGGGACTAATTGATTTGATATCTTTTATGATGCTGTTTTCCTTTTCTCTATCTTTTGTGAAGAATAGTTTATTGTTTTCAGAACATCAGATTAGCCTAGGGGACAAGTGTTCTCTGCATGTTGTTCGAGTGTTGTGAAAAGGGTTGATCTCTTGTGTGAGAATTCTTCTATTCCTTTTATTTAATCAATGCAATTACTCTCAAACTGGAACTTCATCAGTTTAGATGACTGAGTGTGGATATATGTTTAGTTGATTAATTGTTGCATTACATCAAACATGCAATGCTGATTCATGTGCTGTTTGTCCCAGGTTGAATTATTCTTTTTGGAGAATGGAAGAACCGATAGGAGTCGAAGGCTTAGCATTTAAATGGGGTAAAAAGAGAGGAATTGGTGGAAAAAAGAAAGATGTCCAATTCTATGAATCTTTCACCTTTGATGGTGATGAATACAGTCTTTATGACTGTGTCTTAGTTGGCAATGCTAATGAACCAGACTCTGCTGAACCCTTTGTCGGAAAAATCATAAAAATTTGGGAACACACAAAGACTCGTGCCAAAAAAGTCAAGCTTCTCTGGTTCTTTACACCTTCCGAAATTTGGCCAAAACTTAAAGAAGTCCCAGAAGTACTTGCAAATGAACTGTTTTTGGCATCAGGTGAAGGTCTCGGCCTCGCTAATGTCAACGAATTGGTAACTGATTATTCTTCTGTATTCTTATTTGAATATTGCATCCTCCATGTTACTTATTGAGTGTGATTTGGCTTTTTTTTTGTTTGTTGATTTGCATCTCATATTATGCTGAGGACTGGATTTTCTTGTTTCCTCTCTTTTGTTTTGGTAGATATTATATTCGTTATCTAACTTGTTCTCTGCTTATTAACATATGTGCTCCAACCTTTGCATTACCTTCTGCTTGGAATATTCGTTTAACTTTATGTGCGGATAGTTGGTGCAAGAAAATCTTTACTAAAATACACCTGAATGTGTACTGATATAACACTATTCCACTAGGAAGCAATTGGTGGAAAATGCTCGGTCGTATGCATATCGAATGACAAAAGAAATCCACAACCCTCGGATGAAGATATCAAGTCAGCGGACTTTGTTTTTCGTCGAGCATTTGATGTTGGAAGTGCGGAAGTTTTGGATACGCTAGATGATAAAATTGCTGGAGTGGATGGTACATTTTCTCTCATCTCATTTGCTAGCTTCAATATTTCTCCTCTTTGATCAGTAGCTATCTTGATTCTTTTTTTACACCACATCTTCTTCTACTCTAAATCTTGCAGTTAAATTTATCTTGAACAGAGCGGGTTGTGAGAAAAAAGCAACTGCTATGCAAGAAATTAAAGCAGGCATAAATGGAAATCCAGGTGCTTTGAAACCAAATGGTCCTTCAGCTAGTTGTTCAGAAAAGATAGAAACATCTATTGAAACTTCTGAAAGCAGTTCTGATTGCAAAGATAGGAAAGAAAAAATTCAGGATCAACTAGCTACAAAAAAATCTACATCTGCGGAAGAACGGCTTAATAAGGATTCTGGTGTACAGGAAGGAACTACCCATACCACACATGACTCTTGTGAAGTTTCTCGCTCTACGGGAAATCATTGTGATGGCAAAGCTCAAGAAAGTGAAGTTAAAAAACACTTTAATAAACAGAAGTCTTTGCCTGCAAAAGAAAAAGATAGTAACTTTTGTGAAGCTTCAGGTTCCGGGGTAAATCATTCCAATTCCAAGAGAGTTCAAGTAAATGATGTTAAAAAACAGTTGACTAAACAAAAATCTCTACCTGGTGAAGAAAGATATAGTAAAGAATCGAATGGATTGGATGACAGACCTCAAAAGAAACAGAAACTAGATGGTTCTGTTAGAGTAGCAGATGGACGAAATATAAACATTTTGCAGAGTAGCAGTTCTAGTGGTAAAAAGGATATGACATCATTTAAGAGACCTAAAGACAGAGTGACAAGAGAGGAAGACCCTCCCGAGAAGCCTAGTTTTGTTAAGAAGCAAGATTTGGGGGTGTCAGTTTCTGATGGCAAAATTACAAAAATTGCAACTGAAAAAGGTTTTTCTAAGAAAGCTATCTTTGATAGTAAGCCAGTAAGACGTGCTGAGGATAAGATGAAGACAGAAAATTATGAAAGAAATTATCAAGTAATTGAAGTGAGCCGAAGAGCTGGTGCTGTAAGTTTATATATACTATGCGATTCCTGCTTCATGATATTTCAGTCGAATCAATTTTTTGTGTTGTAGAATTGTAGTTATGTTCTGTCATTCACCTCGTTATATTACTTTACACCACGAAGCTTGTAAATATAGAGGTTCATCTAACATATTTTTGTTTCCTTTTTTATTGATGTCAGGTAAAATGGTTCCGGACTCTTGTAAGTATTTCTCCCTTTTCTATGATGGTCGTTTTTGGTTGCTTTTGTTCTAGGTGTTTGACATGCTTGTTCTTTGATGTAAATAGGTGACCAGTTGATTCTTTTTAATTAAATTGTTAATAACTCGGTCATATTAGCAATTATTATGTTTCATTATCATTGCTATGTTCAAGAAACTCAATTGTTTCTGTGTTATCTGCACTGAAATAGTTTCTTTTATATCCACACCCTTTTTTGCTGGTCATTGAAGAATCTCCTAGCTAGCCTGGAAGGTTATCAGATCAGATATTACCTTCTTGGTTTTACATTTTTGACATATGTACTGACTTATTAAATTCCATAACCAGCCTTGGGGAGAAAGTAGTATGAGGGAAGCAGAAAAGGATGAGAGGCTGGTTCTTCTTCAAAATTTGAATCCTACTTATACATCTGATGAAGTGGAGGTTAGCTAATATGAACACTTTATTTAGGAGCCTCTTAAAACATACTTAAATCTTAACTTTATGCAGTGCAAACTTTTTGCTGCTTTACTTAAACCTTCCTTGTTACTATCTCAAAAAACTACGTATTGTATTTCAGGATATAGTCTACTCTGCTTTAAACGAGGAATGCACAGCTAGGATGATAGAGCAAACATCAGCCACTATTTCTCATATTGGTAAGCTACCACTTTACTCGCAGGGATTCTAGTTTATGGTTCTCACATACGAGAAATGATATAAGGAGCCTTGCTTTAATGTACAGGTCAAGCTTTGGTAATTTTTAAGTCAATAGAAGCCGCAGGAAGAGCAGTTGAGAGACTATCTGAGGGATGCTTGCTGCTATCAAATGGAAGGTAAATCTCACATGATTGTCTTCAAGCATCTTTTCCATCTGGTATGATGTGTATGTGTGGATAATGGTGTTTCCTTTGTTTGGTTAACAGGCCCCTTGTGGCTGATTTTGCAAAGATTAATCCTCCTGGGAAGCCGTTACCCTTCTCAGGCCATATCAAGCTACCAAGAACTCAAATGCGACGAGAGATGGTATTGTTATAACGACCCATGAACACATACACTGCTAAAACTGCATCATTTGTTTACTAATGTTCTTACTCTTTGGTATTCATATATTTTGCCAGAGAGATGCCATGGCTACATCACATTGTTCTCAGCCAAATAATATTGAATATGATATGGCATTGGAATGGTGTTTGTACCAAGCCAGATCTGAGCAGGCGCTTAAAAGGATATCTAAGGTATTAAATTTGACAGACAATTCTCTCTTTTCCTTTGGGTCTGTATTCAGAAAAACTAAATCTTTAAAACTCTTTTGTAGCGGCAATTGGAGGAGAAAAGAACTCTGCAGATTAACTTCAAACCTAAACTTCCTTAGTTTCAGAACCGTCTTTGTCTTTCTCGTGTAAGTATAAACTCTTATTCACCCTGATGAACATGATGTATATCATCTAAGAGAACCAATTTATGAGCTTGGTTTAGAAGGAAGAACACAAGCTCTCTTAAGACCTCTAAAGACAATGACTGGAAAAATTTTGGGTACATAGTAGGGAACCGTCATGACTCAAGCCATCGTATCAACTAACTTTGACATGGTAACCACATGGTCTCCTCTTCAAGTTATTCAAATCAGAATATGCAGGGAAAAAAAGATGATGAATGAGCCACTTTTGCTCCTTTCTCACTTGTGTTTAGGAACATAATGATGTGGCTTGTGGTTTCAATCAGACCACCCTTTTCGTGAGGAGCTAAACTTGTTTTGATAAGGGAATGTAATTTTTAAAATCTTTTTTTTTGTACTTTTAATAGTTTTAGTCAAGTTCCTTTACAAGCCTAATGAAAATCTTATTTAACTAATAGGTTTATTCTCCTGTGGATATAAATACAGCATTACATATCTATGTGATATAGGTGTGGTCAAGTGAACACAAAGTTTTGACAGAATTATAACTAATTATTCTTTTGACCTTTCAATTACACTATTCTAAACAATAACAGTAAAAAGTTTGAAGGTACAATGAGAACATTTTCAACCTCTTTTTTTTTTTTTTTTTTTTANTAAATTTTAAATATCATTGTTTACAAACATTGTCAGGTGCCAGAGACAAACATTGGCAACAAATAAAACGATACTACGCTGTATAGCGAATTTAGCCAAATAATCAGCACAAGCATTTTGCTCTCGTGGCCGGTATTGAATTCGTATATCTTCAAATTTGTCCGACCAAAATCGGAAGGTTTGCAAGTAATTTGTAAACCGCCTATACATTTCTGGCTTTGTAATAGCTTGTATGATCGTAGTATTGTCACCTTCAAAAATCACTTTTGTGTAACCCAGTTGCTGAACACATTGAGCTGCCCATAGAAGTGCCGTTAATTCCGCTTCCTCAACGCTGTTGCGACCTGCATAACATGTTTGGCCACAGTGTAGGAATTGGCCCTTAGAATCCCGAAGTATCCATCCAACTCCTGATGAATGGTCGTCAACCTTGTGAGTTGCGTCAAAATTACATTTAACCCAAGATACTTCTGGGGGTTCCCATTTCGTTAACCGGGAGGGATATGGCATGTGTGATTGGGCCTCGTCATGAATTGGTTTTGTTGCTCGAAACCATTCATGTACATCCCGTTTGACACGTCTGATCAGTGTCGGGGTGTCCAAAACATAATGTTGATGAATCAGCAAATTCCTGGCTTTCCATATATGCCACAATATCCAAAACACTTGGATACCCGCTTTTAGGTTCTGTATATCTTGATTTGCAAATGAGATCAATCTTTCAAGTTTTTCAATCAAGGACATAGTAGGATCCGTCAGGAAGGACAACTGTATCCCAGAAAACCGCCATACACCTTGAGCATATAAACAGGTGAAGAAAAGATGGTCATTGCTTTCAGCATTAAGACAACCGCGTGGACATTGATCACGTTGAATGATATGTCGTCGATGTAAATTACCACAAGTCGGTAAGATACCCGAACTTAAGCGCCACAAAAAATGGCGTAGTTTCGGTGGAATTTGTTGAATCAAGACTTAATTTTAGGTATTAGGTCTTAGACTTTGTGGGTAAAANTTGGTAATTTCCAAATATTACCCGCCAAATCAAGGTGTGTCGATAAAGGCGGTTTTGGGGTAGTATCAGTTATCAACCGTTGTAAAGCTAGTCGATAACCAGATCGAACTGTATATGAACCATGATTCGTATAATGCCACAAATATCTGCCCGGAGTATCCAATGGAGGTATATATTGTCGCTTAATGATCGAATGGTCGTTGGGGTGAATATGCGTTGCCAAGGCAGTATCATCCCACATCTTTGTGTGTGGGCAGATCAATAGCGATATAGGTAGAGAACTGGAAGCATTTGTAGTTGTCACTGCTGGTCGAGGAGGATCTGTAGGCAACCATGGTTCATATCCCATTTGGATAGTTGTGCCATCACCAATATCTGCCCGTAAGCCTTGTTTTAACAGTCCTCTCCCAAAACAAAGAGATTGCCATCCAAAAGAGGATCGTGTACCTTGGCGCGCATTCAGAAAACTCCCATCCTTAAAATATCGAGCTCTTAATAATCGAGCCAGTAGTGTTTTTGGAAATGTGAGTATTTTCCATGCCTGACTTGCCAGAAGGGCCTGATTAAATAAGACCAAATCCCTAAAATTCAATCCCCCTAAGCCCTTTGGTTGTTGTAATTTTTTCCAAGCAAGCCACGGCATCCCTTGTCGAGCTCGGGTTCCACCCCACCAAAACTTGGACATCGCTGTATCAATATCTTTACAAAGAGTAGCCGGAAGACGGAAACATGACATGGAATAAACAGGGAGAGCCATAGCCACACTCTTTAATAATATCTCACGCCCTGCAGGCGATAAAAACCTACATTGCCATCCAGATATACGCTGTTGGACCGTCTTTAGTATATAGGAAAAGGTATCACATTTCTTTCGAGTTATATGTTCAGGAAGACCCAAATAACGATCAATACCGCCGATCCTAGATATCCCCAGAATACGTTTTATACTCGATTTTGTATGTTCAAAAACTTTATTCCCAAAAGTGATAGTGGATTTGTCATAGTTGATGACTTGACCAGAAACGTATTCATATTGCTGGAATATATCCTTTAGCTTAGTGGCATTTTGATGATCAGCTTTGAGAAAGAACAGGGAATCATCAGCAAAAAATAGATGGTCAATACTTGGCGCCCTTGGACAGATTTGAACACCCGTGAGCGATCCAGATTTTGTTGCACTTGTTAACATAGAGCTCAGCGCATCAGCACAAAGAATAAATAAATATGGAGACAAAGGATCACCTTGACGCAAGCCTCGGTGAGGTTTAAAGTGGCCATAAGGACTTCCATTTATTAAAACCGAGAAAGAAACTGTAGTGACACACTGTAGAATCCACTCAATCCAGCGAGGGGAGAAACCCTTTTTGAATAAAACCGCCTTTAAGAAATGCCATTCCAATCGGTCATAAGCCTTACTGATGTCCGTCTTAACTGCCATATAGTTAGTTGCAATCGATTTGGTCGAACGCAACGCGTGAAACATTTCGTGTGCAATAAGGACATTATCAGTGATAGAGCGACCAGGAACAAAGGCAGCCTGACTGTCAGCAACTAAATCTGGTAAAAAACTCTTCAGTCGATTAACCAGTATTTTAGAGATGATTTTATATATGACGTTGCAAAGACTAATTGGACGAAAGTCTTTCATTGTCATTGGTTGGTCGAGCTTGGGAATGAGGCATAAATTTGTGTGATTCCATTTATCAGGAATTCGATCAGTGTCAAAAAACAAGCGCACCTCACGGGTAACAGCCGGACCCACAATGTCCCAATATCGATGATAAAATTGTGCAGTTAGACCATCCGGTCCCGGTGCCTTCGTTGCACCAATAGCAAACACCGCATCCTTAACTTCTGAATTCAACAATGGGCGAGTGAGCTTTGTATTTGTTGAAGCTGAAACTATAGGATTCACTGTGGCCAATATGTGGGTTGCGGAACGTTCGCCCTGACTAGTGAATAAAGAGGAGAAATATTTTTCTGCTTCGGTAGCGATAGCATGGTTTCCACTAATACGTACCCCATCTGATGACGTAATACTTAAAAGACGGTTACGCGCCCGCCTATTACGCGTTACGGCATGGAAAAATTTGGTATTTCGGTCACCTGTATTCAACCACGCATTACGACTCTTTATCCGCCAATATTCCTCCTCATGTTGATAAGCCATGCACAAATCTGAACGATACTGTTGTATTTGATCAGCTGTAACTTGGGGGTTATGTAACGAAGAATCGATTGTTGCTCGTAGCTCCATAATTCTTTTTTGTGAGTTTTGGTTATTCTGCGATCGCCACTGAGCCATTTCTTTACGGCAATTAGCTACACGGTCAATAACCGAAACATTAATCCCCGGTATGTTCCATCCGCGATCAACGACCGCACCAAACTCCACATAATTTTCAAACCATGGATCATAGTGAAAAGGTTTGAAACCGGACTCGACATGAGTTCTGATTTTTATAATTGCAGGACGATGATCACTTTCCACCATATCAAGATATTGAGTTGTTGTTGCCGGAAACAATGCAGCCCATTCTTTATTTGAAAAAACCCTATCTAACCAACTTTCCACTGTGTATGACCGTCGTTTACCAGCCCAAGTCATGTTGTTACCAACAAAGGGAAGGTCGGTTAGGCCACATGTGTTAACCATAGACCTAAAATCTGTAAATGTCCAGGCGTCACGTGGTTTTCCACCACGTGTTTCCGAAGGTGATAAAATTTCATTAAAATCACCATTGAGAAGCCAAGGCCCATCACGGTTCAGTGAAATGCGTTGGAGTTTTTCCCAAAATATATGACAGTATTGTCGATTGGGGTGACCATAAACAAAAGTATAATAGAAAGATACTTCATTAATAATAACCTTACAATCGATCATACGCGAATCCATAGCTAGAATTGAAACCCTTACATTACTTTTCCATAATAAAGCCAAACCCCCCCCCCCCTTTCCTAATGGAGAAACACACTTAACAAAGTTGAAATTAAGTCTTGATGCTACATCACGAACCACATCATCTGAATTTTTTGTTTCCACTAAAAAGAGTATGTCCAAAGAATAACGTTGTGTTATTCTCTTTAGGCGTCGAACTACCGTGGACTCTTTTAACCCACGGCAGTTCCAAAAGGCCGTATTCATGGCGCCGCTGGTGGATTCGGGTCCACCCAGCCCTTTTCAGTAGACAAACCTTCTTCAGAAACAACATTTGGTGAAAAATTCGGCCCATTTGAAGAACTTGCATCCATTCTTTGAGAAGCCCAATACCAAAGCCCATTGATATCACTAATTACACGCTGTCGTTTGACACATGTTTCTTCACTTTCATTTGTCGCGATAACACTCCGATGATTCTCTTCTAGATCTGTAATAAATCGGACCTCCGATTTGCCACCACTGGAACCGCTTGACTGGAAGATCGGACGGTGGGTTGAAGCTCCTTCAGTACGGCGCTTCTTCGATGAAGGTGATGTGACCGGCGATGGAGATTTTGTTGGTGGCGGTGGCGATGGAGAACGAGCGATCGGCGAGAAAACCTGATCTTCCGGCATGTCTTCAGAGGGATCTTCTTCATCGTCCGAGTCTGAGCCGCCATCATCCGCCGGAGGATTTGGTGGAGCATCAATCGGTTGAGGGCAATCAACCTGCTCATGAGTCATGGAGCCACAGGTAAAACAAAAATTTTTCAATTTTTCATATTGAAATTTCAGGATTTTTGCATCAGCCCCAAAATAGAAAAGTCTCTGAAATTTCAGAGGAAAATCAAAGTTACACAGTAACTTTACACGAACAACATTCGCGGCACTACCAATATCAGTGAAATCGGTTTCCATAAAATAACCCAGATTATGCCCAATTTGAATAACCATGCCAGGAGTAAGAAATTGCATTGGAATGCCTTGAATTTGAACCCAAAATGGTATGTCTTTCAATTCTTCTTCAGTTTGATTTGGTGCCCATTTGTGTGTTGATATCATCCAATCATTGAATGCCCAGGGACCTCGTCGGATAACACTATCCAAGGAGTCGGCATTTGGGAACAGGAACTGGAGTTTGGTATTATCAATAATACGTCCGGAGACGAAATCACTGACACCCCAAATCCGCGGTAAAGCTACCACCATTGCACGAATGTTTTGCTTGCGGGGATTGGATGGAACCACAACGAGGCTGTGTTGGGTAATGGAAAGAGCCTGGTTACAATCATCGAAAGTGATGTGAACCGCATCATTCTCAAGCCCAATGGTAAGACTTTGCATTTTGGAAACAACTTTGTCTGGCATATCAAGTTTTGAGGATATTTGAGTGAAAAGGAATTCACTAACAATTCTGTAATCTATATATAGGAAGTGCTGAGAAGTGATCAAGAGATCTAGTGGGGCAGTTCCAGAGAAGATACAGAGAAAAACCGTCCGTAACCGCCGGTGGTTACAGCGGTGAAGGCAAAAGCGATGTAACCGCTGGTAACCGTTCATCAAAAAACAGGAGAGAGAACAGAGAGAATTTGTCTTCATTTCTATAGTATTGAAAAAACTGAAATATTTTAATGTGAAATTTAAATTTAATAAATACTTTATAAATATTTTATGAAATACTTAAAATAATTTTATTAGCAATGTTGATGAATTTTACTTGAAAAATTTAAACATGATAAAAGATAATCTAATTTAAATTTGTAATGTTTAAACATTTAATTAGTTTATTATATTATTATAAATTAAATTCAAATTATAACATTGATTTAAATCTAAATTTAAACAAATATTCATAAAATAATAATTTTGTAAAAGTATTTTGTTTTTATACTGATCCTATGTATAACACTGCCATCATCTAGTATGTATATACATGCAAAAAAAAAGTGGGTTAAGGAAATTTCCCTTCGAAAATGAGAAGAAAAAAGTGAAAACAATTGATTTTTGGTTTTTAATTGGTTTGATTTTTGGTTTTAAATTGGTTTCTTCTAGTTTTCATTTGGTTTGTATTGATTTTAATGGGACCTTTTCGGTTATCCGGTTAACTAGATTATTTTATGGTTTTCAAATTTAGAATTCGAACAGACCGAAACCGATAGGTAACTGAACCGACCAAAACCGAAATATTTAAATTAGCCAAATGGATTTTATATGCCTACTCACCCTGAGTCCAAGAGAAGTGGCACCAGGAATAATTTCGCTTCCAAAGTCATTAGCACCAGGAAACTTGTTCCGCAGTAAATTTAGCATCACATCTTTGCTTACAACATAAATGCCCATACTAGCAATGTAAGGCATCTCTTCAGCTCTCTTATCATCAAGACCTAGGATTGTTGTGTCAACCTTGAATCAACCAAATCAAAATTTTTATTTACAGAGTGAGATTGCAGTCAGTATGAAGGGTCATTTTATTTGTTATACCATCATGGCCTTAAGTTGCTCCCCTTTTGGTTTTTCAGCAAATTCAACAATGCGTCCTTCTTGGTCAATCTTCATGAGTCCAAAAGCAGTAGCTCGTTGCTCGTCCATTGGTAATGCAGCTACTGTGATATCAGCATCAGTTTCCCTATGTGCTTGAATAAACTTCTCGTAACCCATTCGATATAAATGATCACCAGCAAGAATCAGATATTCAAGAACATTATGCTCCTCGAACAACCACAGGTATTGCCTCACTGCATCAGCTGTCCCCTACCAAAATTACAGGTTACAGGATTTGGTTTTTTTTATTCGGTTGAATCAGTCTATAATTCTTTTGCCGAATTATGCCTAACATAATTTTGGTTCGATTCCGTTCAACTTTATGGTTTGGTTTTCATTGTTGTTATTTTTTTTGAATTAAACCGAAATCTTAAATAATAGTTAGGTTCGGTTTATTCGGTTAACTTGAGCAAATTTGGTTCGGTTTGGTTAATTTCGGTTTGTTGTAATAAGTTAGTACCTGGAACCAGTTGGGGTTTTCTGGACTTTGTTGAGCGGCAAGGACTTCAACGAAACCTTGATTCTTATAGCCTCCCATGTTGGTTGCATAGGCTCTTGAGAGATGACGATTGAGAGAGGCGGAATTGAATTGTGTGAGGACATAGATTTTGGAAATGTTGCTATTGAGACAATTGCTCACAGGAATATCAATGAGTCTATAATTTGCACCAAGAGGAACAGCTGGTTTTGCTCTCTTTTTGGTAAGTGGATAGAGACGAGTTCCAGCACCACCTCCTAATATTATCCCCAACACACTCTGCCATTCAACAACTTTCTACAGTTTATCCCCACTTCCAACCAAAATCATCAGATCCAAAAATAAGAATGTACTCACCCTGCTGGCGTCAGGATCGAGACAAGTCTGTGAGTTCTGAGAATCAGAAACCGCCTTCGGAGAAACGATCATCGGATTTCTCCCTACGCGACAGCGAGACACGGTACGTCTAATTGAAACGTTACCTCCGGAGATCTCTATAGATGACGAGAAAGAGAGTGTCCTCGTTGGAACAACCGCATTTTTGGAATCAAAATTCAACGAAGCAGCAGGAATCCTTAGAACTTTAGACGAAGGAGAGAGGTAAGCCATAATAGTATCTCACTAAAAGCAATTACGAAGCGATCGAAAGTCGTTCGCTAGCTTCCAGGATCAAAGGTTTAAAATAGCTGAAAACTTTCGGAAATGGAGAGACTCTTCTGCTTTGTCTTGTGATTGTGGGAAAGTAATTTTGATTTGTTTATTTAGCGATGGGTTCTCGGGAACCGTTGGCTTCTTTCTTCTTCCTCCTAATTCCATTTACTCGAATTACGTACAATCCCGTTAAAGCACCGTCTTTTGTTTTGTATTTTTCTTTTTGTATACACTATATACTTTAATTTAACCCGGTGAGTGAATATACTATATATGGCTCACTCTTATTTTGCTTTTCTTCCACTTTTTTCATCTTTTCCGGTTTAGAAGTAATTGTGCACTGGGTTTCTTGAGATTTCGTTGTTTTCTCTCAATTTTGGAAACTTTGAAGGTTTTCTCTCACGGTGGCAAACGAGCTCTCCCTTATTTTGGACCGCGGCAGTGGCAAAGTTCCGAGAAGGCGGGATAATTTGATGTCGAATCTACTTGGACTGAGCCCAGTTTTGCCATTCTTCATCGGTCCAGTGGGGTTTGTTTTCTTCTGGCAGAGAGGATAAGGGCTAGCTTTTTCTTTCTGGTTGTTGGGGTGCATCTTTTGTTTACTAGTATTATTGCTCTACTTGATTTCGTTCTGTTTAGATTTAGTTTAGGTTTCTGTCCTCTGTGTTTGATGGAGGTTTAGTTAGTATGTTCTGGTTGCGATGTGGAAGTGTGTTTTTGTATCGGGTTAGTTATAAGGTTTGGTCTTTGTTCTCTTTTGGCCTCGGTGCTCTGGGTTTTCTTTGGTGGTTCGTGCCATCGGGCTGTTGAATCCAAAGCTTTGTTTATGGTTTAAGTATAGAAATTGTTATGTGATTATAGTTTGTTAAGTCTTTTGGTTTATTTGGGTCTTGGGTATCTTCAGTTTGGGCTTCTTTGTGTTTGTCTCCTCAATCTTTCGTCTTTGCCTCCCTTTTGAGTTATTGATCAGCTTCAGCATCTTCCAAAATCCAAGTCTCACCCGAGCGCACGTTGTTTGCATTTTATCTTGTCTTTATGGTCTTCGGTCTGTCGACATATTGGCGGTTTCACAAAGTCAACGGAAACGTCATGTTCTTGTTCTATAAGAGTTTGGAACCTCATTTTTTCAAAGTCGTTCACGCTTTCCTATTTGGAACTCTGTTTGATTTCTATCTCGTGCTTTCCTCGGAGGTTGCTTAATTTGTTAGGAAGTTGCTCAGAGTAGTTTTATTTCTTGTATGATATTTTGCTTATGTCTTCTTTCAATGGCTCTGGAGGTTGTTTCTCACATGTTGGCTTTGTGTATCTGGAGGCATGTATTGCCTGCCAGCTTAGTTTTCTTTTAAAGTTTGGGCGTAGTTTTTTCTTAAGTGACTATATTTTGGTTTCTTCGGATTTTATCCTGTTAATTATATATTATCAAGTGAAAAAATGAATATATTATACTCCCTCCGTTTCATATTAGTAGTTGTTTTTCTTAAATGCGCGCATATTAAGACAATGTTTTGTTTTTCTACATTCTATTTACTTTTTCACTTTTTTGTCTCTACATTTAGTTAGAGCAATGATTATTATGGATTAAAGAAAAATTAAAAAGATAAGAAAATGATTTTTAAAAAATAAAAAACATAATTATTTTAACTTTTTAAGTAAAAGTTTTTACTTTTTGAAAACAACTTATATTGTGAAACAAAATAAACTCTTCAAATCAACTAATAATATGAAACGGAGGGAGTATTAAAGTATGTCTTTTTCACGAGATTTCTACCTGGATTTGGTGGTTTCTCCTTTTGGGGTCGGTTTCTAGTCTGGTTGCTTCGGCTTTGGGAGTGTAGATGGCCGCTCAATGTACAGTGTTGGTTGGTTTGGTTAGATCTAGTGGCTGTTTTGTTGGCTTAAGTTTAAAGTTTTTTTTGTCTCGGATATTTGGCTCGGTGGATTCTCGGATATGCTTTAGGGTGCTTCTTTTTTCTATGTTTGGGAGGTTTGTTTCAGTGGGTCTCGTTAGATTCGTTCTCTAGTCGCTTCTTTTGGTGTGCGGCTTACCGTTTTGAGACGTTTCACTCCTTGTTCCGACAGTTTGGGTTTGTTCGAGACTCGTCTTCAGTGAGGCTTCTTTGTTGTGGTCTATAGTCGGCTTTGTTGTGAGTTCGTCTCTGCCTTTCTCCATTTTTTTCGGGATTCCTTGCTTGGCTTCTTGGTTTCCGGTTGGGTTGTTGTCTCTGGTTTCTTCATAGTGAGATAGGCTTATTCACCATAAGAGGATTTAGCGGGGAAGTTCAGTAAAATATTATCGTCGGCTCGAAACTTTCCGCCTTTCTGGAGTTTGATCACATTGTTAGCACATCAGTTGATCTCTTTCATTTGTCTTTTATCTCTTATCTTGATTCAATTTAATTTAGGCTAGTAATTTTTGTGCTTTATTTTGACTCTCTCTTTTGGGTTTAGATTCCCTCTTTTGGACTTAAACTTCTTTTTTTGGGCTTAGATTCCGAAGAATTAAATTTTTCGCTGGCTTTGACTATGTTATGTTTGTATTCCATCTAATATTATTAAGTAATTTTATGTGAAAACAAAGGTGAATATACTATATATGTTTAAACTTTATATTAAAGAAACACTAAATTGGATTTAAATTGGATTAAAGTGTTATGATTTTTAGCATTAGATACGAAAATTCTTCAATAATTTGCTTAATTAATATGACATAATTTAATAAGAAATTATTATTAAGACTAGGAATAGAACGCCTAGGAAAACTCATTAATTTAGATTTATTATTTTAAATTTTTCATTAAATGTATATTTGAAAATTTATGTTTCAAATAATAAATAATAAATTTGAAATATTTAATAACCATAATAAAAAAAATATTTATTATCTGATGTATATATATAATTTAACAGAGAACTTAAATAGACAACATGAGCGTTCATTATTTAACACAAACCATAAAAATAGACATTTTTATCAAATAGATGATAGCATGGTTATTTAAAAATTACTCTTCCTTCTTCAAATTATTTAAGAAAAATATGACACATTTTTTTGTTACATCTTTATTGTTTTCTAATGATTTTCTCTCTAAATATATAATTGCATCTTTAGCAAGAGGTCTTGGTATGGAATTATGTTAATTAAATGAATTTTGAACATGTTGTTCCCAAACATCTTCAACAACATTGGCATGATCAATCCCTTCGTACACCAATGACTAATAAAAATTTTCTTTATCGAAAAATTCATATTCTAAAACAGAAAGAGTGATATAAAAATAACTTATTATAAAACTCGTACGGTAACCAAAATGTAGTAAACTTTACTATAGTAATGATTATAATGTTACATTACTAAGATTTTCAGCTTCAGCTTCTGATGAATAAGATTTTCCAAAATATGAGGGTGGGCTCGGGTTGAAATCAATCTCTTTGATGAATAAGATTTTCAGCTTCAAGTTTCTGAGATGAATCTTCAGCTCTTCTAAATCCTTATGGTGGATTGGGTTAAAGTACATCTAATTCAGAAATGCTTTATATGGACAACTCTATTGAATCATGAATCGTGGATTTGGTAGCAGTTATTGAATTTACGTGATATTGCTTACAAATTCACACATGTAATTATTGGTAATGGCACATCGACCTTCTTTTGGTTCGATAATTGGAGTCATCTTAGTCGTCTTTACGACTTGGTGGGCTTTCGAGGTTTCTGCAGCCTTGGTATCCCTAAAGATGCCTCAGTTGCTGAAGCTAGTGTCACACGCTGGGTCTTTCGACCATAGAGGCAGCAAGCTCTTGCCTACCTAGTCTACTTCTTACGCACATTTCCGGTCCCTTAGCTTGATTCAGATCCAGACATGGCTCTCTAGAAAGTAGCAGAGGACTCTTTTAGTACCTCTTTCAAGTCATCTCATCTCTACCAACTTATCAGAGGTCGCAAGCAACCTCAACCATGGGGAAAATAACTTAGTTTAAGCATTCCACTCTAAAGCATTTTTTTCTAACTTGGCTGGCAATGCACAATCGCCTAGCCACATGAGATAGAATCGCAATGTGGAACTGTTCTGCGTTAGTCTCCTGTGTGTTTTGTCAAGCACATTTGGAGAACCGCAACCATTTATTTTTTAATTCCTTTACAGCTCTTTTATTTGGTCCTCTCTAGCTTCCTCACGTGCTATCTTCATTCTCATATCAATGGGATCATATTACAACTGCTCTTTGTTCTAGGACTGCCTCACGTGCAACCTTGCTTCTCATGAGTTTTGCTTTCCAGCATTGTCTCCATCAGGTATGGCTGGTGTGAGAACCAAAACTAGCATTGTCGATTTCCGTTAGTTACGGAAAATCAGAGAGAACTCTAACTTTCCAGAGATCCTGGATTTATGTGAGTCAAACACGAACTAAATCAGAATACGAACGATAAATAATAAACGTACGATTTTAAGAACAAAATAGGGAAAAATGGGTTTCTTATTCTGAATCTGCGTATGAGTGTGATACAATAGGTGATAAGTCTTGGCTACGTGAGCTGTTGGCGAGTTCCGTGGTACGAAAACCTAAGACTAGTAAACCTAACCAACTCGCAACTCACTAACAAAATCGGAAAAACAGTATAAAGCCCTAAGTATTTTGGGTGTGGAGAGAGTTGAACGTGTCTTGAACCATCTCATTATCTCTCTTATATAGGCTTCATAATTGCTTCGTCTTCCTATTTCGTCTTCCGTTCCTTTGCGGAAATCTTCCTTTTCTTGATGGATTCTTCTGCGGAAATCTTCCCTTTTTGGATTTATTTCATTTCTCCTCTACTTGCAAGACAAGCTTCGGCCGTCATCACGTTTGGGGTTGTTTACCATCTAGAATCGTAAGTGGGTCATAATCGTGTTTTACGCCTTGTTGGGCCGTTTTACGGTTTAGGCAGTTTTCAAGACTCTTGTAGAGAAAAAGAACTCTCGCGCCATGATATGATCGATGCTTTTGCGGAAAGGTCGTAAATAGGATAATGTCGGTATTCAAGTTAACCGCTATTGTTTCAAATGTCTAGATAATACGAAATGATCTCGCGATTCCTTTGCGTGTCGCATGTAGTCACCGTACGAAAGGAACGAGTTTTACGATTTTCTTCGTAAACTTCAGCGGAGACTTAGAATGATAGGAAACAAGAGACAAAACATGAATTTTTTGATTCATCTCGTAACTGGCAAAATGAATCTTTGATACGAATTCATCTCGCCAGTTGTGAGATGAATTATCTGATTCATCTTGCAATTGGCGAGATGAATCTCAAATACAAATTTATCTCTCCAATTGTAAGATGAATTCTCCGATTCATCTCGCAACTGGCAAGATGAATCTTAGACACAAATTCATCTCGCTAGTTGCGGGATGAATTTTCGGATTCATCTCGCAAATGGCGAGATGAATCACATATGCGAATTCATCTTACAACTAGCGAGATGAATCACATATGCGAATTCATCTCGCAACTGCTGAGAAGAATCTTTGATACGAATTCATCTCGCTAGTTACGAGATGAATTTTCCAAATCATCTCGCAACTGGCATGATGAATCTCATATATGAATTCATCTCGCAAATGGCAAGATGAATCTCATATATGAATTCATCTTGCTAGTTGCGAGATGAATTGTTCGATTTATTTTGCCAACTAGCGAGATGAATATCATATATTAATTCATTACGCCAGTTGCGAGATAAATTCTCTGATTCATTTCATATATCCGAAAATGTCTTGACTGTTTGTATTTGAGCAAGGTTTGTGCTTTCCGTAGAGATATGCAGGATTAAAGCGTTTGTCTGGAGCCTGCGTATTTATCGAGGTTTAGAACATTCGTTCCAAGTAAGCGGACCATCTTGCCTCGATAAAACCTTAGTGATAGGAAAACCCAGTGAGAAAAAATCATTCTCGATTAAGGAAAAAAGAGTGCAGAGATGACCACTTAGTGATTTCGTGGTCATTGCTCGATTTCTCCGAAACGTATCGTTTGCGGTGTACCATGAATTTGGTTTGATTATTCCGCTGATTAGGAGTGCTTTTACTTATTCGTATTTCTTGGAAGTTGATCCCGATTGTGTCGTTTTTGACCCCAATAGTTAGCCTCCATCTCGTAAGATCTGAGTCGGATGCTTGTGAGCGAGTGAAGTATGGTTTAGTCGGGATCTACGGTTGAGAAGTTTCCGTAAAAAAATTATGATTATTTTATTGCGGAAAAATTTCTCAATAAGTAATGGACTCCTCACCTTCATTTCATTCATCCCTACTTCCTTTGAATTTCCACTTTGAGAGCTTTAGTCAATATGACTTCTCTCCAAAATGACAACAGTGCCGCACGTGGATGGTGTTTTTCCGGGAGGTTCCCCCGGTCCTTCGACCGGTGATGTGGGTATCCCTTGCTTTTCAAGAGAGGGTATCTTGCCACAACGTCAAGATGGAGTGTCCAGCTCTCGCCGTTCCGATGGAGCCTTTGGCGCCGACTATAACGTTGGCTTTGACTCCTGATCCGGTACTTCATTCTACGCCCAATCCTGACCCTGGGGAGATCCTCCCAATGGGTTCTTTGACAACCCTAATTCCTGTTGCGAATTCCGAGCATGGGGTGGAGTCAATGCCTCCCCCTCCTACTGTAAAAAGGGAAATGGTCCTTCGATTGCCTACCACCAGAGCTGCCCCTACCGCTTCCCTAGGGACACGCAAGAGGTCTTATCCTTCTTCCGGGGAAGCCAGGAAGAGGAGGAATGTGAAAGGAGCTGAGACCGGATCTCCGCCGCAGCAGGGTTTGGGTTTGAATGTGCTGTCAAGCTATCACACCAAGGTTCGTACGTTTATTTTTTGGTGTTTACCGCAATCTGTCATATTTTCACCCCTTGATTTTCGTGTAGCTTGTTTCTTTTATTGGTGGGATGTTTAGTGACTGTGGATCAGAGATGGAGTGCCTTATAGAAAGTCTCACAAATTCAGAGGAGAAATCGTCGCGGTTGGAGGTAACCAACAGTTCTCGTGCGTCCGAAGTGTCTCAGATTTAAGCTCAGGTTGTTCGGCTCGAGGGGGACCTCGTGAAGACATTGAGCTCTTTGCTAAAAGAGAAAAAGGCCAAGAGAGCCAAGGCGAAAGAGCTGCGCTCTCTTCAGCGTCAAGTGCAGATTGCGGTTGGTTCATCGGGGAATGCAGTTCCGATGGTTGAAACTGAATCGGGTGCCGTTGACTCCGTTCTTCCGTAGTCCGTTGATGGCCCAGTGGATCTTGGTTGTGAGGGTGACGAGATGGATGACCCAGCCAACGTGACAGAGGGTGCTGACGATGAAGCATAGTGCATGAAATCGTGTCTTATTCAGGACATTTTTATATTTTCGTGTTCGTTTTGGCCTAGCATGGCATGTTATCATAACCCTGCCGTATGTGGTTTTGGGTTTTATTTGCCTTTTCTTGGTTTTGGATTAATGAACAACGTTTTCAGATTCTACTGTTGATATCAAGTTGGAGTTGTAGATGTGAGTAGTCTGTTCACATCATGTTCTCCAATGGTCGCTACAACCGTTTATTAATGTGGGTTTTCTGAAGAATTTGATTTTCAGGTTTTACGAATTTGTGGGTGTGAGAAAAGAGACATATTTAGGGATCTCGTATCCATTTTGGAATTATGTCTAGAGATGTTAGAGACCAGTGTGCTTGGTTTACGGCAAAATCTAGGTTTAATCTCGATTTTAAGGGGTGCGATGACTATTCCGGCTTAAGTATCTTGTTTACGATTTCAACCTGATTCCATTTCAACATTGGAATATGCAATAGAACCGTATAGATTTGGAATCGAGCATCTCTCTGAAGACCGTTCGGAAGTGCTGACCAAAATTCTGGTTTTTATTGCGTTGTTTATCCTTATCTCGGATATGTGAGAACCGATCTTACGAAAGGTTAGGTGACTTGTTTGTCCGTCGGGGGCCAACCGGCGGGCTTAGTAAAGGAGCATATGTTTTCTCATTGTTGTTTTGGAGTCTATGTAGACTGTGCTCGTACGAATCCTGAAAGTTTTTTTTTCGGAAGTTCGCGACGTCTCGCTTTTTCTGAAGGTTCTTTTTCCGTTCGTAGGTTTTGTGTTTTTGGAGTGAGTTCGTGCAAAGTTTTTGCGACTTGTAGAAGGGCATGTCTGCCCTTGCGAGCGAGTAAAGTGTTCAAGTTTTTGTTAAGGTAAGTTTCGTATGATTTCCGTTTTCGTGCTATACGAAGATTTTTGATGTTACTTAAGAGTTTTTGGGTGTAACTGAATAGGTTTGATTTGCAAGAATATGCAAAAAAATTGTTAAAATAGATTAAGTTTTCGAAAATACACGGATGTGCATATTTTGAATTATGGGAGTATAAGANCCCTTCCCCCCCCCCCCTTTTAGAGGAGGGGGACGGCTGTACTTTTCTTGCAAAAATTTTCCTACGTACACTTTTCGAGGATCAAGTTGTCTCGTATTTTAGTATGTTGTGGTGTCGTTGCTTAGTGATACTATTTTTGAGGTGCATTGCATTCCAAGTTCTCGGAATCTTACCGTTCTGAATCGTGGCAATTTTGTATGCCCTTGGAAATTTTGGAAGACTTTGTGCAGGACGAGATCGCCTTCCTTGAATATGCAACTTCGTACATTTGAGTTATAGTATTTTGCGGCTTCTGGTTAGTAGTTTTGGATTCGGATGAGTGCGTTATTCCGACGTTCGTTGATGAGGTCGAGATTGTCTAGCAGCATTAGGTTGTTCATCTGGTTTTTCTCTAGGAGTAATTTTCTGCGTATTCCCGGAAATTATACTTTCGTGGGAATTATGCACTCTGCTTCGTATACTAGAGCGAAGAGGGAGGTTTCTCCTATCGCTCTTCTCGGCGTTGTTCTGTGCGACCAGAGGACTCATTCGAGCTCTTCGGCCCATCGGCCTTTCTTAGCATCCAGGCGTTTCTTTAACCCGTCCAGTATGGTTTTGTTGATGGTTTCTGCTTGGTCATTACCTTGGGGGTACCTGGGAGTTGATTTGGCCAGCCGTATCTTCCACTTCTGGCAGAACGCCTCGAATCTCGTAGAAATGAACTGAGACCTATTGTCCATCACGATTTTGTAGGGTATTCCATGTCTGCAAATTATATTTTTCCATACAAAATTTTTACTTGGGCGTCTTTGATGTTGGCGTACGAATCGGCTTCAATCCATTTCAAAAAGAAATCGGTCAAGACCAGTAGGAAGCATATCTGTTTAGACTTGTGCATGGGTCCGACAATGTCCATTGCCCATCGCATTAACGGATATGGGGAAGATATTGAAGAAAGGAGCTCGACTGGCTGGTGAATTGTCGGTGCGTGCCTTTGGCACCTTTCACACTTGCGAGCAAATTTTTCACAGTCTTTAACCATAGTTGGCCAATAATAACCATGTCGTTTTATTTTGATTGCGAGGGATTTTCCGCCGGAGTGATTCCCGCATGAACCAAAATGGACTTCTTCCATAATTTTCCGCGATTTCTCTCCCTCTATGTAGGTTATGAGAGGACTGAAAAAACTTTGTTTATAGATTTCTCCGTCTACTAGGGTGTATTGAGCGGCATGAATTTTTACTTTTCGGGCGGCCCATTTTTCTGCAGGGAGGGTTCTTTCGACTATGAAAGCCCGAATTTCTTACAACCACAATTTATCGCACCCGTATCTGGATTGTTCGAAATTTTCTTCAAGTTGGTATGTTTCGCTGATATCCTCATTCGGCGACTGGATAAGGTTTATGGCGATCGGGGGACTGATGCTTGGTTGTTCGATAAATTCTACAAGGATGACTCATCTGAGACCCGAGCCGGAGCTTGAAGCTAAAGCTACTAAAGCGTTAGCCTGCACATTCTCCGAATGAGGTACTCGTGTGAGGGCAAACCGGTTAAAGCCTTGGGAGAGATTCCGAACAAGTTTTAGATATGATTCCATCCTTTCGTATTGGCTTGCTACAAGTTGGGAGTCATAATAAGCATGTATATTTCATATTTTGAGTCTGTGAGCTAACCATAACACAGCTATAAGCGCTTCGTATTCAGCTTCGTCATTTGATGTGTGGAGCACGAGGCAAAGCGATTATTCCAGTATTTCTCTGTTCGGTAATGTTAATCAAATCCAAACTCCTGACCCCTGTTTGGATGAAGATCCGTCTACATGGAGAATCTAGAGTGATTTCGGTTCCCGATTCATCATATTTTTCATCGGGAGTTCTACCAGGAAATCGGTGAGGACCTGCGATCTTGCGAAATTTTTTGTCTGGTATTCGATATCGTATTCACTCAACTCGATTGCCCATTTTTATAATTTTCCCTATTGACTGGGCTGTGCAGGATTGTTCGTAATGGGAATGATGTGAGGACGATTATCGTATGCGACTGGAAATATGGTCGTAGTTTTTGTGCCTACGTCATTATGGCAAGGGCCAGTTTCTCCATAAGCGGGTATCATATTTTGGTGTCTAGTAAGGTTTTGGTTACGTAAAAAATTTGGCTTTTGCTCACTGCATTCCTCCCTAATGAGGACACCGCTTACGGATATCGTCGACACCGCGATGTATAGGAATAGCGGCTCTCCGACGACTGGTTTCGCAAGGACCAGAGGTGAGGCTATGTAGCGTTTCAACTGTTGAAAGGCTTTTTTGCATTCATCAGTCCACTCGAAATTTTAATTTCCCTTCAGAATGTCGTAGAAAGGGAGGCATTTATCCATCAATCGTGATATGAAACAGTTAAGTGCAACGATCCTTTTGGTTAACCTCTGCACTTCTCCCTTATTTTTCGGGGAAGCCATTTTGATCAGCGCGGTAATCTGTTTTGGGTTAGCTTCGATCCCTGATGTATAACGAGGTATCCAAGGAACTCCCCTGATGTCACGGAAAATCTGCATTCTGCTGGGTTGAGTTTCATGTTATGTTGGTTTAACTTTTTGAAGCATCTCTGCAGGTCATAGACGTGGCTATGTTCCTCGAGTGATTTTACAAGCATGTCGTCAATGTATACCTCCATAGTCTTTACGAGCTCTTCGGAGAACATACGATTGATGAGTCGTTGATAGGTTGCGCCGGCATTTTTCAAGGTGAAGGGCATTACTTTGTAGCAGTAAGTACCGCGGTCGGTGATAAAAGCAGTTTTCTCCCAATCGTCAGGATTCATCATGATTTGATTGTAGCCTGAGAAGGCGTCCTTGAATGATAACAGTTTGTTTCCCGCCATGGCTTCCACCAGACGGCCGATATGCGGCAGTGGGAAATTATCTTTTGGACACACTTTATTGAGGTCGGTGAAATCAATGCACACCCGCCACTTTCCGTTTTTCTTCTTAACCACGATTGGATTAGCGAGCCAGTTGGGGTACTTGACTTCCATAATTAACCCGACTTTGAGGAGTTTTTCAACTTTGTTGTTGACTGCAGCATCGCGTTCAGGACCCAATCTCTGTCTTTTCTGTTTAAAGGGTTTAAAGGTCGGGTCGACATTAAGTTCGTGGCAGGTTACGTTGATGTCGATTCCTAGCATATCATGTGCGGTCCATGTGAACATATGGAGGTTTTTTTTTAAGCAAGTTATGAGTTACATTTTTATGGTGTCAAAGAGGTTAGCCCCGATCTTGATGCAGCATTCGGGAAATCTTTCTCTAAGCATACTGAGATGACGAGTTTGCAGGTCGGTTCGCGCTTTGCCTCTAGGGTCTCGGCCTTCTGCAATTGCCAGAATATCTCTATTTGATCCTGTTTTGTGGTGTTTTTGGTGGAGCTATTTTGCCTTTTGTTCTCTGTGATTTTTTCTGCCGTTGCGCTTTTCTGTTTTCGTTCAGCGATGAGGCATACTTGTGACATCCTCTGATTCCCTTGGATAAATTCGATTCCAAAAGGATTCGGGAATTTGAGAAAGTAGTGGTACGTGGATGCTACAGCTTGCATAGAGTTCAACCACAGGACACCCATAATTACGTTATAGGAGGCGGGGCGATCTACGACCAGAAACTCTACATTTTCTGTGATGTTCCTACCTTTAACCACGAGGTTAATCGAGTCGAGGCTCATTGTAGTGTCTTCAGAAAACCCTACTAATGAGATAGGATCCTCGAATATGTCATAGATTCCGATTTTCATTCTTTCGAGAATATCTTTGAAGATGATATTCATTGAGAATCCGGTGTCGATTAACACCCTGGCGACATCGATACTATGCATTGTTGACTCGATAAGTAGGAGATCGTTACAAGGGTAAGTCATAGAGGTTGTTTCTTTATCCTCTAAAGATACGATGACATTATTTGTTGAGTTAGACATTCCTTTTTCGCGATTGGCATGTGGTTTGACGTGAAAGAAATCACTTGTACCCTCCTTCTAGCGCCAAACTGTGGGAACCGAAATTCACACTCTCAATTTCCGTTAGTTATGGAAAATCAGAGAGTACTCTAACTTTCCAGAGATCCTGGATTTATGTGAGTCAAACACGAACTAGATCTAAATACGAACGATAAATAAGAAACATACGATTTTAAGAACAAAATAGTACAAAAGAGGTTTCTTAATCCGAATCTGCGTATGAGCGATAGGTGATAAGCCTTGGTTACGTAAGCTGTTGGTGAGTTCCGTAGTACGGAAACCTAAGACTAGTAAACCTAATCGAGTCGCAGCTCACTAACAAAATAAGAAAACAGTCTAAAGCCCTAAGTATTTCTGGTGTGGAGAGAGTTGAACGTGTATTGAACCATCTCTTGATCTCTCTTATATAGGTTTCAGAATTGCTTCGTCTTCCTTTTCCGTCTTCTGTTCCTTTGCGAAAATCTTTCTTTTCTTGATGGATTCTTCTGCGGAAATCTTCCCTTTTTGGATTTCTTCCATTTCTCCTCTGCTTGCAAGACAAGCTTCGGCCGTCATCACGTTTGGGCTTGTTTCCCATCTAGAATCATAAGTGGGGTGTAATCATGGTTTAGGCCTTGTTGGGTCGTTTTATTTAGGCAGTTTTCATGACTCTTGTCGAGAAAAAGAACTCTCGCGCCACGATACAAGCGATGCTTTTGCAAAAAGGTCATAAACGGGATAATGTCAGTATTCAAGTTAACCGCTATCTTTTCACATGTCTAGATAATACAAAACAATCTCGCGAAGACTTAGATTGATATGAAAGGAATGGGTTTTACGATTTTCTTCGTAAACCTTCAGCGAAGACTTAGATTGATACGTAACAAGCGATGAAACATGAATTTTCCGATTCATCTCGCAACTGGAAAGATGAATCTCAAATGCGAATTCATCTCACCGGTTGCAAGATGAATTTTATGATTCATCTTGCTATTGGCGAGATGAATTTTCTGATTCATCTTGCAACTGGAGAGATGAATTGCAGATACGAATTCATCTCGCCAGTTGCGACATGAATTGTCTGATACATCTTGCAACTGGCGAGAAATTTTTGATACAAATTCATCTTGCGAGTTGCAAGATGAATCGCAGATGCGAATTCATCTCACGAGTTGCGAGATGAATTTTCTGATTCATCTCACCATTTGCAGGATGAATTTTCCGATTCATCTTGCTATTGGCGAGATGAATTTTCCGATTCATCTTGCAACTGGTGAGATGAATCTCAGATACTAATTCATCTCGCTGTGGATGCTAAAACCCACCATGAATTTTTATCTAGTTATCTCGATGAGGAATTCGTTGTCCTTGTCAAAATTAGGAAAATACGCAACACAAACTTAGATTGAAAGAAAGAAAAGTATATTTTTATTGATTTCAATGATGTTAGTACAAAAGAAGAAGTTATTTCCAAATCTTAGTTCGAAAAATGAATAATACTCCCCCCTCTTTCTTCATCTCTCTCTTCCTGCTTTATATCCCCTTCCGTCTTGTCCGGGTTGTTTCGATCTTCTCGGATTGTTAGGCCTACGATCTTGGTGTCTCCCTCCTATTTCGGAACTGTCACGACTTAGTCTTCATTTTCTTGGCTCGTGCTCACCTTCTCCCTAGGTCGTCTACGACTTGAGCATCCGATCACACACTTCTCATGCATAGATAGAGATCTACTGGGTAAATTCTCCTGTACCCTGGTACATGCTGAGCTGTTGTCTGAAAAGTGATACTAGTTGAAGTAGAAACCTACTGAGGAGGTTTCGACACCAACAGATTAGCCTCCAGGTCTCCCTATAAGCTTAGCGAGTTTGGTGACCTTCAAAAATAGGTGGAAATGCAACTCACGAGATTTTCTGCTTTAAAATGATATCCATTTGTCATTCTTATTTAGATATGTACGCGTTTACATATTTTGATCACATATGCATTTAAATCTTTCGTGTTGAACCGGATAATCTCATTTTCTCCAAAGATTTAGCATTAGTTAAGCCGATTTGTTATGATTTTGGTTGAGGAAATCTCAACAGTCTCACGATTAATTTTCTCCTAATACGCGATGCATCCCCCAATTTCGAATTTCAAAAGTGTCATGATTACGCCTACAAAAGGTGGTTTTTGCACACCTCGAGGCAGTTACTGCTACTCTCCTCTCTCTCCATTTTGTGTAATAATGAAGGGGTATTTAAAAGGTATAGACAATTTTACCAGAGAAACAAAAGTTGAAGGCTTAGGTAGTCGTTCGCAGGTGTGGTATAGTGTTCTCCCCTCGATTTCGTCGGAGTATTGGTAGATAGGATAGGCGAAAACAACAAGGACTAGAATGGTTGGTGATGGATAGCTTTTATGAATTTAAGGTGGATAATCCCTTTGGTTGTGTGAGACATGGCGTTTTGTACGTCCTGGAGCTGGTCCATCGATTTAGCGGGAGCCCCCAGGTAGTGGCGGGCTTGTCCTGTAGTAAAAAAGGACAAATACATCTCCCCCATTTTTTGAGAAAAATTCATGAAGAAGGAGAGGCTGGGCTGGTTCAGACTGTGAAGGACGAATACATCTCCCCCATTTTTTGAGAAAATTTGTGAAGAAGGAGAGGGCGGACTGGGTCGTAGTGTGAAGGACGAATACACCTCCCCCATTTTTTGAGAAAATTTTTTGAAGAAGGAGAGGGCGGACTGGGTCGGAGTGTGAAGGACGAATACATCTCCCCCCATTTTTTGAGAAAAAAAATCATAAGGGAAAAGATGATGCGAAATTGAAATAATAAATAACAATAGCTGAATTCCTTTGAAGGAATTGCCTACGTACCCCGGAGGTGGGGATCAAGCCGAGGTCGTAGTTCACTGATTTGAAAAGTACAATTATGCGTGAAAATAAAGGGGAAATAATTTTCTAGTCGTCAACAAAAATATTTTCTTCAAGTGTTGAGCGTTCCAAGGATGTCGCTCCTCGTTTCCTTCTATGTTCTCTAGTTCGTACACTTCTGGTTTGATGACCTTGGATATTCTGTATGGTCCTTCCCATTTGATTCCCAGCTTTCCTGCATTCTTTTTGGCCCTTGCGGGGAAGACTTCCCGGAGCACCAGCTCTCCTTCAGCGAATTGTCTCTTCCTGATCTTCTTGTTATAGAATCGTGTTGCGGCGTTATGGTAGTTTTGCAAATGTATCGTCATCTGATCTCTGCTTTCATCTATGGTGTCTGTTATGTCGATGAACATCTGATCATTTTGATCACTGTTCTGAGGTGCAAGCTCGAACCTGAGGCGGGGGACTTTGGTCTCAACTGGTATTACTACCTTGGTTCCGTACACTAAAGCAAAAGGTGAGTCATTGGTTCCTCTTCTGGGTGTCGTTCGGTAAGACCAGAGTACCCCCTCCAATTCGTTTGCCCATCTACCCTTTTTGGCATCCAAACTCTTCTTTAGTCCGTCTAAGATTGTTTTGTTAGCGGCTTCGGTCTGGCCGTTGGCCTGTGGGTAGTACGTTATTGAGAATGTTAAATTTATGCAAATTCGTAGGGGATCCCATGGCGGCAAATTATGTTCTTCCAGATGAAGTATTCCACGTTCTCGGATTTTACTTTGGCGAATGATTCGGCTTCTATCCTCTTGGAGAAATATTCTGTTAGGACGAGGAGGAAACGTTTCTGTTTTGACCTGTGCATTGGGCCAAATATGTCCATGGACCATCTCATTAATGGGTAAGGTGCTTTGATGGATTTCATCTCCTAAGTCGGTTTGTATATCAATGGCGCGTGCTTTTGGAATTTCTCGCATTTCAAAGCGTATTGTTCGCAGTCCGTGATGATGGTAGGCGAGTAGTATCCATATCGCTATATCTTGAATGCCAGTAGTTTGCCGCCTGAATGATATATGCGTGCTCCATCATGCACCTCCTTTATTATCTTCTTTCTCTCGTGGCCGGATATGCACTTTAGTAGCGGGCCCCATACACTCCTTTTGTAGAGGCTGCCGTCTAACTGAGTGTACCTAGCACTTTTGGCTTTGAGTTTTCTAGGGTCCCATTTCCTTGGTGGCAAGATCACGTCTGTTATGTAGGCTAGTATCTTGATTCTCCAGTCTATTTCCACTTTGAGCTTGTCTGTTTCCATCGGAATTGGGTCCTTTTTGACGTCCTCGGTATCTGAGTTGGCGTTGTATTCCTTGATCGAATCCTGAATGATGCATGTATCTTTCGCGATGGAGATGTTAGGCCTATTGATGGTTTCAACCGGTATGACCCTGGTCGTCTGCGGATCCGTAGTCGAGGCTAATGCGGCTAGGGTGGCTAGGGCGTCAATGGGTATGTTTTCGCCTCTGGGGATTTTGATTAGGTCGAAGTCTGCAAATTCGTTGCAAAGGATTTTCACCACGCCTAGGTATGCTTCCATTCTGTCGTCTCTTGTCTCGTATTCCCCACTTAATTGGTTTATTACTAGTTGGGAATCGCATTAGGCTGTTACTCGCTTAACTTTGATTATCGTTGCCACTCACAGCCTGGAATTTATTGTTTCGTATTCAGCTTCGTTGTTTGACGCCGCGAAGTCCAATCAAAACGATTGCTCGACCATCTCCCCGGTTGGGGAGACCAAACGTACTCCTACTCCAGAACTGTGTTTTGAGCTCGCCCCATCTATGTACAGTGACCATTTTTCTTTGTCTGGCTGTACTACCGGATCCATCTCCGGTGGTAGTTCTATAAGGAAGTCCGCCAAGACTTGAGATTTCGTACAAGTTCTGCTTTTGAATTCTACATTGTGCTCGTTGAGCTCGACAGCCCATTTGGAGAGTCTTCCCGACTGGTTCAGATTGTGTAGAATTATTCATAACGATTGATTGGAATACACGACGATCGAGTGCGACTGGAAATAGGATCGAAATTTCCTTGCTGAATGCACCACAGCTAGGGCCAATTTCTCTATTGTCGGGTATATGGTCTCGGCATCGTCTAGGATTTTGCTGAGGTAGAAAATTGGCCTCTGGTCGCCTAACTCCTCGCGTACAAGAACTGAGCTGATTGCATGGCATGACACCGCGATGTAAAGGTATAGTGTTTCCCCCTTCTAGGGTTTCGAGAGGGTTGGTGGTGTCATCAGGTAGGTTTTTAATTCCTTGAATGCTGATTCGCATTCCTCATTCCAGATGAATTTCTTGTAGCCCTTCAAGAGGTTATAGAATGGAAGGCACTTATCTGTGGATTTAGATATAAACCTAGTCAAGGCTGCTATGCTCCCAGTCAGTCTCTGTACTTCTCTAGTTTTTTTGGGTGACGACATCCTTAGTAGCGCGTTGATTTGTTTTGGATTGGCTTCGATCCCCACTGCGAACGTGCACTTGGTTGGGTTCAACTTCATTCTGTAGGTATTTAGTATATGGAAACAGGTGCGCAGGTCGCCCACGTGACTGTCCTCGTCAGAGGATTTTACAAGCATGTCGTCTATATAGACTTCCATCGTCTTCCCCAGCTGTTCCGAGAACATTTTGTTGACTAAGCGTTGGTAGGTTTTGCCTATGTTCTTCAACCCGAAAGGCATTACTTTGTAACAATATATGCCTCTGTCCGTAGTGAAAATGGTTTTTCTCTGTCGTTTGGGTGCATGAGTATCTGGTTGTTGCCCGAGAAGGCGTCCATAAACAAGAGCAGTTTGTAACCAGCTGTGGCTTCGACGAGCTGATCTATATTTGGCAGTGGGAAACTGTCATTGGGACATGCTTTGTTCAGGTCGGTGAAGTCTATGGATACTCTCCATTTTCCATTCTTTTTCTTCACCACTATGGGGTTAGCCAGCCATTCCGGATATTTCACCTTGGTGATTGAACCTGCCCCTAACAACTTTTCCACCTCGTCTATGACTTCCTAAGCTCGCTCAGCTCCCAGTTTGCGCTTTTTCTGCTTAACGGGCTTGTAAATTGGGTCCGCATTTAGCTCATGAAATATAATGTCCAAGCTTATTCCTGACATATCTGTCATGTTCCACGCGAAGGTGTGTTTATTTTCTTTGAGGAAAAGGATTAGCTCCTCTTTCAAGTCTTTTTGAAGTTTAGATCCTATGCTGACGCAACGCTCTGGGTGTCCCGGGTATATACAGTACTGCGTCACCTCGTCGAGTTTGGGTTCCTCGTATGTCAGCTCCACAGGCAGGGTAGGTTCCCCAATCTGTAATTGCTATAAGGCCTTTTCTCGGAGTTTGATTTCAGTTAGGTAGCAAGCTCAGATTGATCTTTGACTTCTTTTGATCGTTTTGACCCCCTCCTTAGTAGGGAATTTGACACATTGGTGGTACGTAGACAGGACAGCCTTCATTTCGTTTATTCATGGCGTTCCTAGGATGATGTTGTATATTGCTGGTTTGTTAATCACTGTGAATTCGATCATCCTTAATACCCCAGCTGTGTTTATTAGTAGTTTGATAGTTCTGATCGTCATGGACGTTTCGCTGGTGTAGCCGGTCAACAGCGCATGTGGTCCTTCAATTCGCGAGAGGTCTATGTCCANCTTTGAAGATCAAATCTACCGAGCTCCCCCTATCTATGAGTGCTCTTGCGATCTCATACTCTTAAAGGATTCGTTTGATGACTACTGGGTCGGCATAAGGGATGTCGAGTCCTGTTGTGTTCGTCTCGTCGATACTATAGGTTCGTCCGTTTCCAAGGGCATGATTTTCCATTTCTCACACGATGCCGCCCTGCGCCTGTATGCTTTGATCGCTGTTACCAAGTTTAGGCCAAACTAGTGATTCTTCATGATCATATNGCGGGGGGGGGGGGGTTAGCCTCTTCCGCCTAGTATTCTGCCCCTTACTTGGGGTTAGCTTCTTTCGCCTTGCCGGGCTCCACCAATTCTCTGGACTGGTACTTTCTAAAAAGGAAAAACTTGAAGCTTCTGCATTCTTCAATGGAATCCCCATCCTGGTTATGGTATTCGCAATACTTTTTGACGTTTCCTTGTTCTTCAGGTTTTTTCCGCTGATTCCAAGGTCCTCTCTTGGGTTTCCCTGCGAAAAGTGTTTGATTACCCGCTGGGGTTTCGCCTTGGGGGTAGTGACCTGAGTCACTTGGTCCTTTTTTTAGTTCGCTTTCGCATTTCGATAAGATTCTCTTCTATCCGTGCGAAAAAATTTCCTCTATTGTTGATACCAGGTTTAGCACCTGTCCTGAAAGCCCATTTCGACTCAAGGCCCAGCTGGACGCCGACGTGACGAAGAGAAAGGGCCCAGGAAGACGAAAGCTATATGGGCCGACCTGACGAGTTGGGCTGTCCAGCTCGTGGCCCATTAGGTTAAATCTATGTAATTAGGGTTTTTACCTTATGTCTCCATATAAATACTCATGTAATCACTCTTAAAAAGATATATGAAATTCTTCTAAGCTTTGACCCACATAATCTAAGACCTAAAACTACTTGTTAAGTCTTGATTCAACAGTTGGCGCCAACTGTAGGGACTATTTGCTAGAAGAAATTCGTAATTTGCTTTTGCAGGAAGAGAAAGGATTAGCAATGAACACGGGATCAACCGAGAAAGCACAAGACAACCTTATCGTCGATCTAGAAAACAAAGACGACAACAACAAGAAGACGGCGGACGAGGCAGGAGCCGCAGAACCCACCATGAAAGACCTACTGAAGCAGATGCTTGACCAGCAAGAAGAAACCGCGAGGCTACGAGCTGAGTCCCAAACCCTAAAAGCACAACTAGAAAGCATCGCCGCATGCGCAGGAGGGAGAGACCTGCGCAACATCTCGCGGAACCTATTCGAGACGTCGTACCAAACTCCTCCCGCAGGCGGGGGACAAGGACACATCGACTACATCAACTCAAGCAGATTCAAGAGCCCTGCCGATGACGCCGAGATGAGCAATATTCGCGAACAGTTAAAAATCATGAGCTCACAGGTACACCAAGCCACCAGCTCGGCGCCGGGTATCACTCGTGCCATCGAGGAGACCNTTCGGCACTCCGTGAAGGTCAAATTTGCAGGGTACGACGGCAAGAGCGATCCAGTCCAGTATCTCACTGCTTTCACCATCGCGATGGCACGAGCACAATTCTCACCTGAAGAGCGAGATGCAGGTTTGTTTCAATTGTTTGTGGTTCTCTTGCCTAGAACCTGGGACCATCGACACCTTCCAGCAGCTCTCCACCATGTTCGTTAAGCACTACTCCATGTACATCGCAAAGAGAGGATCGACAACCGACATGTGGACTCTATCCCAACGCGAAGATGAGACATTGAAAAATTTTATTGACAGGTTCAAAGGAGTCGTAGCCCGTATCACGATCAACGACGAAGGAGCAATCGCCGCTCTGCAAAAGGCGTTATGATTTAAATCCAGGTTCAAGGACGAGCTGCTCATCAATCCACCGCAAACACTCGAAGACGCACTCCACCGAGCTAACAAATTCGTCAAGATCGAAGAAGAACATGCCGCGATGTCTAGAAAGCACCACGACACTCGACCCAGACGAGACAAGGAAGAAGCACCCCGCGAACCAAGGCAACATTACTCAAGAGGCAAACGGCCTGCCACCTACGCAATAATGGATGGCGAAAAGCGTGCCGACCAGCCCCCACCATCCGACAACGATCTAGAAGCCTACTGCGAATTCCACAAGCGAACCGGGCATAAAACTGAGGATTGCCGACATCTGCAGGCCATCCTCCTACGAAAGTACCAGGATGGTGAAGTCAGCGTCGGCAGGAACCGAGGCAACGATAGACGAAAAGGTGGGAATACATGGCACAACTCGTCCACAAAGGACAAAGACAGGGATAGAGCACACCAGGTTAGCACAGTTCGAGAAAAAGGCTCGCATACCAGTGACGACATGGCTCCCCCAACTCGAACAAGAGATCGTAGCCCCGATGAACGTGCTACGGAAGGTTCCTTACCAAGACGACGAGTCAAAGTGATTATGGGAGGCCTAACTTCGTACACCGACTCCGTGCGATCCATCCAGCACTCTGAATGACGAGCTGCAACCGCAGAAAAAGAACGCACCGAACTGGCACCAACTACCTCACTGGTCGAGTTCAACAACGCTAACCTAAAAGGTCTGAGCCAGCCTCATAACGACTTCCTAATCATCAAACTCGTTATAGCGAACACCGAGGTGGCAAGAATCCTCATCGACACCGGAAGCTCGGTCAATATCATCTTTAAAAGAACGCTCGACAACATGGGAGTGAGCACCGACCTCATTAAGGCAGGGAGCAGAACACTCACAGGATTCAGCGGGGAAATTGTCTCCCCCACTGGCACAATCAAACTGCCCGTCCAGGCCGGTGGTTCCACTCAAATGGTTAAGTTCATCGTCATGGAGNAAAACGGAACATGGACTATTCGAGGAAATCAACGTGTAGCTCGGACCTGTTTCATAACTGAACATCGAAATCAAACGTTGCAGGTATCATATAGAACAGGAAGACCAGCACCGACCTACGACTCCACACCAGAGCTAGAAAAAATCGAGCAAATCCGCATCTGCGCCGAATACCCAGATCGGACCACAGGAGTCGGCAAAGAGCTAGACGGGACCATCAAAGCCGAGCTCATCAAGTTACTAAAAAAGAATGCAGGAACCTTCGCCTGGAGTATGGACGATAGGAAAGGAATCGACCCAACGATCACCTGTCACGAGCTCAATGTAGATCTAAGCTACAAACCGATAAAGCAGAAGCGTCGCAAACTCGGAACAGAAAGATCACAGGCAGTCAATGACGAAGTAGAGAAGCTTCTTAAAGCCGGCTCAATTGCCGAGGTACAGTATCCAGAATGGCTCGCCAACCCCATCGTAGTAAAAAAGAAGAACGGCAAATGGCGTGTGTGCGTCGACTTTACCGACCTCAACAAGACTTGCCCTAAAGACAGCTTCCCCTTACCTCACATAGACAGACTGGTCGAGGCTACGGCAGGTAACAAGCTCCTAACATTCATGGACGCCTTTTCAGGATACAATCAGATCATGATGCACCACGGTGATCGGAAAAAAACCGCCTTCATCACAGATAGGGGAATCTATTGTTACAAGGTAATGCCTTTTGGACTGAAAAACGCAGGGGTAACGTACCAATGCCTTGTTAACAAAATGTTCGCGGAGGAGATCGGCAAGTCAATGGAAGTCTATATCGACGACATGCTTGTCAAATCAGCAAAAGCTAACGACCACGTTGACCATCTGGAAAAGTGTTTCGAAACGCTTAACATGTACGAAATGAAGCTGAATCCGGCCAAATGCACCTTTGGAGTCACCTCTGGCGAATTTCTAGGTTATGTCGTCACCAGGAGAGGAATCAAGGCAAACCCCAAACATATCGGAGCTATCCTTAACCTGCCAGCTCCACAAACAAGAAAAGAAGTACAAAATCTCACAGGTCGTATAGCCGCATTAAACAGATTCATCTCACGATCTACCGACAAGAGCCTGCCATTCTACCAGCTCCTCAAAGCAAACAAATGTTTCGAGTGG
>OVBE01000539.1:0-48380 GCA_900406425.1 Iberis pinnata | reverse complement strand
ACCGAAATATAAATACAAAACGAAAAAAAAATTCTCGTCAAAAAACGGGTTTCCACAATGACACACCATGCAGTCTAACGATCTCATCAATATACTTGTCCGCTATGTGTTCAACACCATCCATTTTCTTTATGGGAATGAAGTGAGCAGACTTCGTAAGTCTATCCACAACTACCCAAATTGCATCCTTCTTTGTTCTGGTCACTGGCAGCCGAGTCATAAAGTCCATTGCCACATTATCCCATTTCCATTCTGGAATGGGAAGTTTTTGCAAAATCCCACTCGGTACTTGGTTTTCCGCCTTAACCAGTTGGCAAGTTGGACACTTAGCAACCCAGCTTGCTACGTTCTTTTTCATTCCCACCCAATGATAGTACCGCTTCAGATCATGATACGTCTTGTTTAGACTCGGGTGGATTGAAAATTTCGATTGATGAGCTTCCCTTAGGATTTCTTCCTTAAGCTCCTTAGCATCCGGCACTGAAACTCAGCCATGGACCATAATCATCCCATTGCTCGATGTTTCATATTTCGTATGTTCGTTCTTGGCCATCTTTTTCAGCTTCTCATCTTGAGCCTGGGCCATTCGGATCCTTGTGAGTAAGTCCGCTTGACTTACGCGTCCAAACCCAAAGGCTCCTGATCTTCGGACAAGGCATTCAGCCTTAACATCCTGATCATGCACCCCAATTCCGCTATCTCCTTTCCGGCATCCACGTCAGCCCGTCTTCAGCTTAATGCATCGGCCACTTGATTCGCCTTTCCAGGATGATAAGCAATATCAACATCATAATCCGCTACTAGTTCCATCCACCGCCTTTGCCTTAGATTCAGTTCAGGCTGGGTGAAGATGTACTTTAAGCTCTTATGATCGGTGTATATTTTCACCTTGGCTCCATACAAGTATGACCGCCAGATCTTAATTGCAAATACCACAACCCCCATTTCCAGGTCATGGGTTGGATAATTCCCTTCATGTTTTCGTAATTTCCTTGATGCATAGACAATCACCTTTTCCCTTTGCATCAGAACGCATCCTAACCCAATTATCGATGCATCTGTGTATATCACATAAGGCACAGCTGGTTCTGGCAAGGCCAAAACCGGTGCACTTGTGAGCCTTTTCTTCAGTTATGCAAAGCTCCCTTCACATTTCTCTGCCCATTTGAATTCCACATTCTTGCCCGTTAATTGTGTTAAAGGCTGGGCCAGACTTGCAAATCCTTTCACAAACTTGCGGTAATATCCCGCAAGCCCAAGGAAACTTCTTATTTCCGTTGCATTTTTCAGTCCTGGCCATTCCTTGATGGCTCTTATTTTCTCTGGAACAACTATCACTCCTTGATCCGAGACAATGTGTCCAGGGAACCCAATGCTTCTTTGCCAAAAGCTACATTTTCTTAGCTTTGCAAAGAGTTGGTGTTCCCTTAGCCGGTTCAGCACCATCCTCAAATGCTCTTGGTGCTTTTCCAAATCTTTTGAGTAGACGAGTATGTCATCAATGAAGATTATGATAAACTCGTCTAAGCAATCCCGAAATAGTCCATTCATCATTTTCATGAAGGCTGCCGGTGCATTGGTCAATCCGAAAGGCATTACCACAAACTCGTAGGGGCCATACCTTGTCCGGAATATAATCTTCCATATATCCGCTGGATCAATTGGACTCTGGTGATATCCAGACACTAAGTCAATTTTTGAGAACCATGTTGCTCCTTTCAATTGATCCAGCAAATCATCTATTCGGGGTAATGGGTACTTATTCTTTACAGTCACCATATTCATCCCGCGATAGTCGATGCAAAGCCTCATGCTTCCATCCTTCTTTTTCACAAACAGCACAGGTGCACCCCAAGGTGAACTGCTCGGCCTGATGTATCCCTTATCCAGCAACTCCTCTAGTTGCCTCTTTAACTCATTCATCTCAGCTGGTGTCATTCTATAAGGTGCCTTTGAGATTGGATTTGTTCCCAGTTCCAGCTCTATCGTGAACGGGTCCGACCTATCAGGTGGTAGCCCAGTCAAGGTTCGGAACACATTTTCAAACTCGTTCACAACCGGTATATCCTTAATCTCAACATCTGGTCCAACTTCACTCACAATGATAGTGGCTAGGTATGCCTCGCATCCTTTTTCCAGCATCCTCTCGGCTTGGATTGCTGAAACCACTAGGCTTCCCGAGTTAGGCCGGATCTCCTGGAATTCAAGATTTCTCTTCTCTATTCCAAACCGCACCCGCCCTCGATGACCGTCTATGTTTGCCTTATACTTGGCAAGACAATCCATTCCCAAGATCACCTCGTGATTCTCGAGTTGAACAATGACTAAGTCTGCCAGCATTTCCATGTTACCTATCTTAACGGGAATTTCACAGACCATTCCTTGTGAGAGCATGGTCTGACCACCAGCGGCTCTCACTTTCACATTCAATCCGGATGTTTCCTTTACAAACATCCCTTTCCCAATCATGTCCGAGCTCACAAAACTATGTGTTGCCCCGGAATCAAACAAGGTGTACGTTTCTACACCACCTATCACTAAGGTCCCTACACATTCATTCCTAGAATGCTAAGTCCCTTTCCAATTCGTTCGTGCCAATGATGCAAATGCAGAATGTTTTAGAGTATTCAGAAAGATGGAAACGTACCAGTGATCGCGTTGAAGTTTGCATCATCGTCCTTTTCCTTTGACAGTTCGTAGACCCACAGGCCACCTGTCTGTTGCCTTTTGGCTTGCGGTTGCGGCTCATTATTGCCGCAGTCTCCTTTCTGTCCCACTTGCCTTTCAGCTGACAGCTTAGGGCATTCCCTCTGGAAATGTCCCGTCTTACCGCAATGGTAACAAGTCTTAGGATTCAACCCACTTATTCCACCTTGTCCTTGATCCATTCGCAGACAGTTTTGGATCTCGTGATCCTTATTTCCGCATCGAAGGCATGCACCAGTTGCCTTCCAGCATTCACCCTTGTGCATATGTCTTGCACTCTGCATTCCTCACAACAGTCTTGCGATCATCACCAACTTCATATTTCCATTTACAGTCCCCACCCTTGTTAGCATGCTTGGGTGGCTGAGTCCATGAACAATACAAGGCATATTCCTCTTCTAGGGTTGTCTCTATCATAGCCGCCCTTTCCACCAGTTCCGAAACGCAACTAATGGTCCAGACTGAGCAGTGCACATGGATCTTGACCTTTAGTCCACGGCAGAACCAACGAACTTGAGCCTGCTCATCCTCAAGCTCTTTTCCCACATATCGCCTTAAGCGATTGAACTCTTCCTCATATACTCGGACAGTTCTTCGAATTTACACCAAATCTAGGAAGACGCATTCAAGTCTGTCCCACACCTCCGATGGAAAGAACTTCTTGTTAAACTCCCGTTCAAAATCTGTAAAGGTGTGTATCTGTTCACCCTTGCGTTTTTCAACCGAAAGCCACCAGTTGTGCGCATCACCTTCCAGGAAATGGATTGCAATATCCTTCCTGTAATCTTCCGGGCAGCGTGTGGAACTAAAGTTCCTAGCCAGACGGCTTCTCCACTGATCCGCTTCTATCGGATTTGAACTTCCCATGAAGTGCTTAGTTCTGAGCCTCGAGATATGCTTTAGAATGCTCAAGTAGTCCACCTTCTTTGGTGAAACTCTTGAAGGGGGAGGCAAGGTCTCCACCACTTTATGGTTCACTACATTCGGCCCACCAGTTAGGGGCTGAGCCGTAAGGATTGTAGCGGATCCTTCACCTGCAACGCGCATTTGTACCAGCTTCTTAATATCTTCCATCATTGCCAAGATGGCTTTCCATATCATGGCTCAGATTGTGACCGTAACAAAGTCTGCTTCTTTGTCTGTTTCCTTCTCATTCACATCCGCATCATCCTCCTTCCCATCATTGGAGGATTCCCAAAATTCTTTCGCATACCCATCTTGGGATAGGGTCGGGTACACGATCCTGGTTTCAACATGGATCTGCACATTGTCTACCCGCGGTTGCATTGTTCCTGCCGAACCCTTGCGCATATGTGCCTCCCAATTCATTAGCTCCAACCACAGGTCCGGTTGGGGTCTTGTTCACTTTATTCCCAGTTTCTTTTCAACCAACCACAGGTTTGGTTGGGGTTTTGTTCCCAGCATCTGTTGCATCCGCATTCGGATCAACATCATGTTGCTTATCTTTCTTTCTTTTACCAGACTTGTCGCTTTTACCCATCTACAAGATCAAACAGTCACACAAACACGTTTAATATTTAGTATGGACTTAGCTACTTGCCAGCATGAGTCTTTCACGGTCGAAGAGTGGTGATTCCCCCATAACCCGCACACTAGTCTAAGGATCTAGCATGCTCTGATACCAACTTATGACGCCCCATCCCGGACACTAAGTCCAGAACGGCCATCACACGCCGAATCACTAAGTGATTCCGGCCATATCGGTTCATTTTGATGCCTTAGCCATTTTTTTGTTCATATTCATATGAGGTTCGATTCTGAGATTCATTCTTAAGCCTTAAAGTGTTAGAGTTTAATCAAATGTGGAAGAAACTTCGATAAAACGAGATTTTTATTAATAATACTTAAGATTTGTTACAACTTGAGAGTTTTTCTCTATAGGTTATTACAAGTTTAATAATAACGATCCTAACATAAATCCCGAGTCGATCACCACCCTTCTTGCGGCCAGGAAGCCTCATGCTAAGCCAAATCCTTCCCGCGATCCCCTTTACTACCTGAAAGTCAGAAAATGGTTAAATAATCCAACTGGTTACTTAGTGCGTTATTTATGCTTTCAGTCCGATCTATATGCACGTTTTAACCCATTAAACCCGTCAATTCTTATGTTAAGTTTTGGTTACGATGTTTAGAATTCGGCCCGCGTTTTCCTCATTTCGGTCTGGCTTGGATCGGATTTCCCCATCTCCCCAAGCCATATCCTGAGTTATGCAGGACTTAGGCTAAAATCCACAACACTATACTGGTTGGGTGATTTTTCTTAAGGCAAAGCCGGACTGATCTTGATTCCGGTGAATCACCGTGGTTCAAGCCAATCAGTCTCGGCTATGGGCTTAAGTGTCAGATATTGAGAAACAAGGACAAGGCATAAGTCCGGTTCATATTCAAGCCATTTCACCGGCACTTTCCCTTCCGAACCTAGCCTAAGAGTTTTACGCACCTTTTCTTACGGAATTCGGTTTACCAGACTGATCTTCCAAAGCGTTCCCAGCTTCAGCTCGGATTACTCGACTTCCAAGCCAAACAATCAAATTTCCTTCCTTCAATTCCTTCGAGTTTATCTCCAGATTTTTCTGAATTTTTCTTCTAAGTGTGGTGCGGAAATGAACCCTTGGGCGCTCTATTTATAGAGTTGGCCCGTAACCGCTTTAAATCGCTAAGCCAACTCGCGCCCCTTTAAACATGCACTTTTGACCGAACTGGTGCGAGTTGAGCATAACCGCCCAACCGTCCAGCTCGGCCCAACTGCCCAGCAAGTGTCCAGTTCACTTAGCTGGCTTAGTTGGCCGACACTTAGCTCAAGCTGACAGGGCTGACTTGAGCTTGGCCTGAGCTGACCTGAGCTGAATTCAGCTGGCTCAACTACCTTATCTCGATCTCTCACTTTGTCTCAGCTGGTCCGAGCCCTTGAGCTTCCCAACAACTTGGCCCAAGTCTTCCCATCTTTTAACTTAGCCGTTCGGAACTTTCGAGTCTAAGGGTTAAGTTCCCATTCAGATTCCCCCTTTGTCTGCATTCCCATGAAAGGAACTAAGTTCCTTTGTCCCACTTCCCTAGCCAAGTTGCGGATCCTACTTGGCCATGGTTCGTCCCGCGAACTAGTGAAGTTCGGGGACGTGGCACTTACAATTGCTAATACGGGTTCATCATCTATATCTTACAATTGCAAATTAAAACTTGATTGCATACTACATGTTCCTGCAATAGATAAAAACTTACTCTCTGTTTATTTTCTATGTGTTGACACTAATGTATATGTTACGTTTGATCCTTCTGTTTTTCAAGTGAGGAATCTTCACTAGGGGCACAGCCTAGTACCAAGACCAGCTAGAGATGGGGTCTATGAATGGTCAAGATCTGTTTTTCCTTCAGCTTTTTCTAGTATTCAAACTTCTGTTTTGAATTGGTATTTGCGTTTGGGTCATCCCCATTTTGAAATTCTAAACAAAACTGTTTTGTTGAATCAGGGTTTAACAGTTAGGTTAAACTTTGATTAGTGGGTTACTTGTTGATCAAAAGAGTCTTTTATTGCTTAAGAAGAATGATTACATAGGTATTTATACTAATGTACAAGAGTTAACTCTAATTTTATAATTAATTAAGCTGAGCTTCAGAAGCGGGCTGGACTGTCCTTTCGAAGTCCAATTCGTCGGTGACTTCCAGCTTTCTTCTAACCAGATGGTCCTTTAACCAAAATGGGCTTCTCATCAGGTGACAAACACGTTATCAACATCTTTCAAAATATTCATTACCTTTGTGAGTTAAGTCCAAAGATCAATTATGTCAGCCTTGTTCAATCTACAAAAGTCACAAATTACCTTTTGCTAAAAACAAAATCCAATCTCATCGTCCTCTTGAGCTTTTATATTCTGATTTATGGACTTCAGCCAATTATTCTTTTGATGTCTATAAATATTATCTAGTTATTATTGATCATTATTCAAGATATACATGGTTGTATCCTTTGAAAAAAAAATATAAAGTTGCTGAAACATTTAAAAAGTTCAAAGCACTTGTAGAAAATGCATTTCAACAAAAGATTTTAACTCTTTATACAGATAATGGAGGATCATTTCTTGTTCTATCTTCCTTTTTAGCTAAACATGTATAGCTCACAGAACCACTCCACCTCAGACCCCTCAACATAATGGCATTCATAGAGAAAACAATGCCATGTTGTTGAGACAAGTCTTTCTCTCCTCTTTCATGCTTGAATGCCCTTACACTATTGGTCGTTTGTCTTTATTGTAATTGTCTACTTAATCAATAGGCAGTTCTCTTTTGTTCTTAATTTTGAAACTCCTTACTTCAAATTGTTTAAACTTCAGCCCAACTTTGACAAGTTGAGAGTATTTGGATGTCTCTACTTTCCTTGGCTTATACCATACACTCAAAACAAGCTAAATCAAAAGTCCATACCCTATGTCTTTCTTAGCTATTCCTTCACTTAAAGTGCTTATTTGTGTTTTGATCCATTCAATTTTCGTCTCTATGTTTCCAAACATATAATTTTTTTTGAAAATAGGTTCCCATTTGCTCAACCATTTGTTGGTCCTGTCTCTAATGCCTCTTGTGCAGATCCTTCATCAGAATCTGCTAAGCCTCTCTGTTGTACCACTACCATGTATTGTTGCTCATCCACCAGTTGTTGTTTGTGAACCTGCAAATCCCATAGTTGATGTTTGTGCACCTGAAAGTTCTCCAGTTGTTGTTCTTGAACATGTTCAACCACCACCGTAGTTACCACTCAACATACAACCAGAGACACATGAGTTGAGCCCTTCAGCTAACTCTCGGACTTCTTAACCTCTGCAGCCACATCCACCAAATGCTCCAGCACAGTTGCTCCCTGTTAATACTCATCCTATAAGGACAAGGGCGAAAAGAAATATTTCCAAACCCAAGCAGAAACAGACGGTTACAATTGTCAAAAGCAATAATGATGTGGAGCCAAATACTTATCACCAACCTCTAAAGAATGAATTATGGAGATCTGCAATGTTCTCTGAGATTGATGCTCTCATTTGGAACAGTACTTGGGAACTTGTTCCACCTGTTCATCTTACAATATGGTTGGTTGCATGTGGGTCTTTCGAAAAAAATGACTTCAAGATGGATATTTAGATCGATTCAAAACCAGATTAGTGGCTAAAGATTTTGGATCAAAGGCCAGACATTGACTACTTGAAACATTCATCCCTGTTATCAAGCCTGCATTAATTCGGATGGTTCTTAGCCTCGCACAGTCAAGATAGTGGCCCCTTCGACAGTTGGATGTAAACAACGCATTCCTCCAAGACACCTTAACTGAAGATGTTTATATGGCTCAACTTCGAAGATTTGTCTCTAAAGCTCATCCGCATTATGTTTGTAAATTGAGAAAGGCTATTTATGGGCTGAAGCAAGCTCCACGTGCTTGGTACAATGAACTACGCACCTTTCTTTTCAAATTAGGCTGCAAAAATGCTCTTGAGGACACTTCTTTGTTCATGTTGATTCATAACAAAGTTACCTTGTTCTTACTTATCTATGTTGATGACATTTTTATCACAGGTAATAGAAATCTTCATGTCCAACAATTTATCAGTCTTCTCGCTGCAAGGTTCTCCATCAAAGATCTTGGTCCTCTCTCCTACTTTCTAGGAAATGAGGTTACCCTCACTTCCAGTGGTCTTCAAATGACTCAAACGAAGTATATCAATGATCTCCTTTGTCGTTTCAACATGGTTGATGCTAAATCCATCTCCACTCCAATGGTTGATAAAGTGATTTTATCAAAGCACACTGGCATCAAGTTACAAACTCCCTCTGATTATCAGATGGTACTGTGCAGCTTACAATATCTTCTCATCACCTAACCATATGTTGCTTTCTCTGTTAACAAGCTTTCCCAATATATGCATTCACCAACAGAAGATCACTTGGCTTCAGCTAAACGAATCCTTCATTATCTCTCTAGTTCTAAACACGGAGGTCTCTGGTTTGCTACAAATAATCCATTGAAGCTTCATGCTTACTCTGATGCTGACTGGGCTGGTGACAGAGATGATTATTCATCCACAAGTGCTTATTTAGTCTATCTTGGCCAACATCTCATCTCCTGGTCTACAAAAAAATAACCAACTGTTGCTCGTTCTTCGACTGAGGCAAAGTACAAGTCTGTTGCCTCAACAGCCTTAGAAGTTCAATGAATCTGGTCTTTACTTCAAGAATTGGATATTAAACTTCAAACGTAGCCAGTATTTACTGTGATAATGTTGGAGCTACTTATCTATGCTTCAATCCCATATTCCATTCTCAAATGAAACATGTTGGCGTTGATTATCATTACATTCATGGACTGGTCCAACAAGGTAGTCTACGTGTATCTCATGTGTCTTCAACTAATCAACTTGATGATTGTCTGACCAAACCACCATCCCGAGGCAAGTTCATTCCACTCACAAACAAGATTGGCCTAAGCTACCTTCGTCCATCTTGAGGGGGTGTGTTAATATGATCACTCATATCTCCCATTTATGTTAATGTATCAATTAGATCTTCCTTTTATGGAAACTCTCTATGTATATAAAGAGAATGTACATCACAATTATATTCAATACAATACCTTTCTATAACATTCATTGTCTTCCTTAATGGTTTACATTTTTCCATCAACAATAAGAATCTTCTGTCCCTTTGTGAATGTAACCCTTGATAATGCTACATATAATTGTCCATGAGAAAACACCAGTTTAGGCAAGAAAAGATCTGCTTGTTTTAGTGATTGTCTGTGACTCTTATCAATAGTTATAGCAAAAGCAACTACGATTGGAAGTTTCCTATGCCTCATTTTGAAAGGTATTTTAGTTCTAATGGTGTGAGAACAACCTTAGGAATCAAAACAATACCTTCTACTCTATCTCTAGTTATAACTGTAGCTTGTAAAACATGATTAGCCATTTGTGTTACTTAAAACCGAATACCATTGCATAAACCACATTTCTGATCTAATTTTCTTAGAAATGTGATAATAGTACAATCTTCAGACGTAATGAATATTTAAAAAGACCTGAGACTTTTATATTGTGTAAAAAATATGGAGTAAAAATAGGATTTTTAATCGAATCTTCATCAGTAGGATCTATACTATCAACACTTAAGTAAATCATCTCATCACATGCACTAAGTAAAAACATAGGGTTTTCTGCAAAAAAAAACCTTCAGTCTGATTAAATTGACAAATCTAACCTCCAGTCTATTTCCGTGCAGGTCAAACCTTCAGCTTAGGGTCAACCCGCAATACAGCCTAGATGTATATCGATGACGCGTCCGCCCTTAACAGACCAGACGGCGTCTTCGATGTCGTTTCTTGTCTTAAAAACAGATGAATGTTTTTTTTTTTTTTTGTCGAGAAACGACAGGATGTGTGATTCAATTTTGTTTTCTTCAAACATCAAAGCTGAGCTTTGATTTCTTCTTCTTCTTCAAGTTGAAATTCACCAATCAAGCTCAAAATTGAAGCTATTCCTCCTTATTACGCCAATTTCTTGCTTCTTAGATGCCGAAATCCAACATCAAAGCTTGGCGTCATAGTCAATTTTGGAAGCATTATAATCCTCGAGAACAACCGAAGAAGAAGATGGAGCCTGTCGAAGAGAAAGTAATCCCCGAAGCAGAAGCTGGAGGAGTTGAAGATGAACCTAAGGACTCTTCTACCAGGTTCGATCTATTCTTCTCTGTAGGAGGTTATTGGTCTAAAGATGACGAATACTTTAGTGGTGAATCTCATCCTGTGGGAAGTGTATGTAGCCATGGGTTTAATAGAAGTTCAATTACGAAGATTGTGGTGGATGATCTTGGTTACAAAGATACAATGAACATGGTTTCTTGGTTTCCACCAGGTTCTGTAAAGAAGAAGGTGGATATATTAGATGAAGATTTGTTAGGCATAGCTGTGCATTATGGTATTAGTGTAGGAGCTTTGACTCTGTTCATTGCAAGGAGTGATGATCCCTTCGTAGGTAGGCATAAGGATATGAGGGGTTATATGTTGGGTGAAGCAGAGGAAGATGGAGGAGAAGATGCAACAGAATTTGCAACAGAAGTTGCATCAGAAGCTGGAGGAGTAAATTTAGAAATATATAACAGTGATAGTAGCTTCGCAAAACATGTAGAAGATAGTATTATTAGTACCAGTGATAGTGAGCATGAGAATGAGTCTAGTTCCATGAAGAAATCAGTGTTCAGGTTGGGACAAGAGTTTGCAAAACATGGATGAGTTGAAAAGGTGTATCATAAAGTATGCAGTAAAGAAAAAGAGAGACATTAAGTTTGAAAAATGTGAGCAGAAGCGTCTTGTGGCTATATGCTCAGATAAGACCTGTCCTTGGAGAATTAGTGGCACCATAAACTCTAGTTCTCCTAGAGTGGTTATTAGATCATATAATGAATAGCATCGTTGCACATGTCAAGGCCAAATCTCTCTTCTCACAAATACTAGGATTTCTGAGTTGTTTTTAGAGGAATTTAGAATTATCCTCACATATCTGCTTCACATCTGCAGTTGATGCTTCTCAAACGCAGCATAAATGTGTCTGACACTAAGGGTGAGAGGTCTAGACTTTATTGTATACAAACCTTTGATGATGAATCATCAGAAACATTTGGTAGATTCTATGACTATGTTGAAGAATTAAAGAGGAGTAATCATGGATCAACAGTTGAATTAGATGTAAGGCAGGGTATGTTTCATAGATTATTTTTCTGTTTCAAAGCTCTAAAGGATGGTTGGAGATCAAGTTGTAGGAAGATAATTCATATTGATGGTACTTTCCTGAAATGGAGAATGAATGGAATGTTGTTGATAGCCTGTGGGAGATATCCAAATGAACAGATGTTCCCAATTGCTTGGGGCATTGTTGATATTGAGAACAAGGACAATTGGATGTGGTTCTTTGAACATCTTCAAGAAGACTTAGGTTTTGAGGAAGGAAATGGAGTGACTTTATCTAGTGATCAACAAAAGGGACTAATACTTGCTGTTAAGGTTGTCTTGCCTTACGCTGAGCACAGGTTATACCTTATGTACTGAATTTTGATTTTGATAGAATCTAGTCATTAATAGGCTTTATATGTGTTCTTCAGGCTATATGCTAGACATATTTATAGTAATTGGAAGAAGAGGCATGGTGGAGCTATATTAGAAGACTTGTTTTGGGGAGCAGCTGATGCTTATTACAAAGAAGCATTTGACAGGAAACTGGAAGAAATTAAGAAGTATTCTTTGGCTGCGTTTGAAGACTTGCATATCAACATTGGTTGTCCTTGGTCCAGGTAAGTGGATAACTCTAAGTATGAACATCATGGCTGTGTTTAACATATATGTTTTTCAATAGGGCATTCTTCACTGAGAACTCTATATGTGAAGCTGTTGAGAACAACTTAGGGGAGTCATTCAATGCAGCTATAAGGATAGCCAGAACAAAGCCACCAGTTCAAATGCTTGAGGAGATAAGGCAGAAGGTTATGGTAAATAATGAGAAGAAGAGAGCTGAAGCACAGAGGGTGAAGGGAGACTATGTTCCTAAAGCTCTAGCTGCGTTGGATGAGCAGATTGAGAGAACCAAGAACTGCAGACCATTAAGCTGTAGACTTGGCAATTATGAAGTATCTGTATTTAAAGAAAGCTTTGTTGTGCAGTTAAGAGTTGTTGTGTCCTACACTTGTAGAATGTACAAGGTAAGTGGGATTCCCTGCTGCCACATTGTATTAGCTCTACGTCGTGAGAAGTCAATGGATCCTGATCCAAAGAAACTCCTAAGTCCATACTTCAAGTTGGAAAACATGAAGTCCTGCTATGGCATCCCCAATGAATCCTGTAAATGGGATGAATCTGTGGAAGGTTACTACTAATTTAAAAGTAAAACCACCACCATTTAAGACACCACTAGGAAGACCAAAAGGGAAGGTGGGGACAAGGGAAAAGGGAGAAGGAAGAGCTCCTGTGAAGCATTTACCAAGGAGAGGCATCAAAATTGTAAGTCACAAACAATTTTCATGACTTTTTTAACAAACTTAACATATATTAACAAACTCATTTATGATATTATGTTGTTTTAGCATTGTGGTAAATGTGGTGAGGAAGGGCATAATCAATTATATTGTAAGAATGCTCCAGTACCAAAGCTACCAAAGAATCCATGTGGAAGACCTCGTGTGAGACCTGAAGCAATATCATCTGCTGGTCAGTTCATCCAACCAGATGCAGCTATGCCTGCAACAAGAAAAAGAAAAAGATTTGCATATGCAAATCTTGTTAAATATGCTTTGGTTGATGGTGAATCAAGCCGACAATCAGGACAACAATCAAGCCAACAATCTGGACAACAATCTGTACAATATGAAGATCTCCCAAGTATATCAGTTGCATTGCCAAAAAGAAGTAGAGGCAGACATAGAAAGGACAAGGGACTAGCCTTTCTTCTTGGTGTCTCATCATCTCAGCCTTAGTCTATGTTTATTATTTGTGTTTTGAAACTGAATGGTTTTGTCTCATGTATTTGGTAACACTTATATTGTACCAAAACTTGTATTGTCTTATGTCTTATGCTAAAACTTGAATTGTCTTATGTCTTTTGATAAGTTACTTATGCTAAAACTTGTATTATCTTTTGAAGTAGTTAAAAAATTGGTAAACAATAAGACAATAGGTAAAACAAAACATTAGTACAATAGGTAAAACAAAACATTAGTACCAAAATACATGTCTTACAATCCGAAAAAAAATATGTCTTACAATCCCAAAATACATGTCTTACATGACTACATAACAAAACAACTTCCATAGTTTCTTAACCTTAGACATAAACAACCAAACAATCAAGCATAGTCACAAACCAACCATTACTTGTATACATAACCAACAACCATAGCAACTACTCACCACCAAAGTTATTAAAGATGTTAGGTAAAACATGTTGTTCTTTGACTCTACAATCTTCATACTCTTCTTTAACTCAGCAATCTCTTCCTTCTTCTCCTCCAAAGACTCTTCTAACAGCATCAGTCTCCGTATACTCTCCTCATCCACCTGCAACTAACTTCGAATGCCTTCACTTTGACCTCTCTCGGCTTCAATTTGAGATTAAATTGTTGTTGCTTTTGCAGCACAAATTTTAAACCACTAAAAAAACAAGAACATAGAGAATTTGTTATTGTTCATTGAATCAATAAACAAACAAGAACAAGAATGTGTCAGGTTAAACATTGAATCAACCAATTTCCAATTTATTGTTCATACTAAATCTATCAACATTGTCAAATAAATGAACTTGATATGAAGGATTCTTTATATACCACATCAACATTCACATATATTCAAATCTATCAAAATCAACCAATTTCAATTTTATTTTCATACTTAATCTATCAACATTCGTAATCACTATCGTAGGTCATGAACTTCATCAAACTATCAACATTGACAAAAAAATGAGCTTACAGTTGGATATGTGTCTTCGGGATCATTCCAATTAACCCCACTCGTTACTTCATCATCTTCATCATCTTCACCATAGTAGCCAAAACCTGGTGCTTGAGTTGGATCGCTCAAAGAGTAGTTGTAACCTAGCCCCATTTCAGACGCAAAAGCTCGATCTTCGTTAAAGATTAACAGAATAGCTATCTCTCTCGACTTCGTTTTCACAGCCCACTCTCTACAGGTTGAAGACGACAAACCCTAAGCCCCAATTCAATTTTATTTATTCTCGTATAGATGCACAAATCATAACGCAACATTTCGTAAACCGTTAATTATAAACGGTAAGTTAACAGCTAGACTGTATTACGGGTTGACTCTAAGCTTATGGTTTGACCTGCACGTAAATAGACTCGAGGTTTAATTTGTCTATTTAATCAGACTGAAGGTTGTTTTGCAGAAAACCCAAAAACATATTCTGGTTAATTCATATTTAAAAATGGTATAAATATATACAACATAGTTTATATAATTAAAACTCAACTTACCAATCAACTTATCAAATCCAATAACATATTTGTACGATATTGTCTACTCTGGGATATAAAGACCCGCACGACTTTTTTATTGAGTACCACCCAAAAAAACCTCATATTAATTTGAGATTTGACTTTTCCTAAAATATTAGCCAATTGTGACTGATTTTTCGATATGGTATGTTTGTTACTGACCACTCTCGCATTTTTACTCATCTGAATTCTTTTATCGGATAAATGTGAAAATTCTATAGAGTTAAATCAAAATTATTCATTATATCTTTTAATTATTTAAGATGTAGCTAAATATATCATAGTCGAGGCCCGTTATAGGCCCAATTATGTCAATTTGGATTGTATAAGATTCGTTCACGTCAACTAATGAAAGGCCCATACCAAAGTTATTTCGAAAAAAAGCAATCCTTAAGTTATTTGAACGTTGTTCTGACCTTTATTGCAATTCTCTTTTGTTTTCAATTTTTCTCTCTCGACCTATGGCGATAGATTAGGGTTTTTTACTCGTCTATGCGATCCGTTTGATTTCTCTCCATCAATGATTCTCGCGATAGACGGTAACAAACCTTTCAACTCTCTAATTTTGTATCTGAGATTTTCTTAGGTTCATGAGATTCATGAATTTTTATTAGGTTTTGAGGCAGCATGTTGATTCCGCGTGATATCCTTGTAATACTTGGGGAGGTATTTTTCTTTGATTTACCAGTTCTTCTTAGTTATTCGACCAATTTTTAGATATATTCTAAGTATTGTGATGTTTTGATCTTGTAGCACATTTGTTCTTCGTACCCTTAACGTGATCGGCTACTTGTCTTCAGTTTCTTACTACTTCATCAAGGTAATTTTGTAATCTACTTCTTTGTTTCCCTACGAACGTAGAAAAACTCTAGTGGTTTACATAAATTAGATTCTGTTTTGGTTAAGATTGTTTTATCGTCTTCTAAAACCCAAAGGATCAGTGGAAAATACTAAACTAATAGTGTTGTGTCTGATTCTTTTATTGGGTATATAACATTTAATTCCATCTCCCTAGTCAATTATGGGGTGGTCCGATATTGGTTGGTATGGTAGTGCATGGCTATGGTTTTCTTTCTAGGGAATGGAATGTTGTACCCACGGCTTACGCAAAGTCTTGAGACAAAGACTAAGAATGTTGGCTTAAAATCTAGTCTTTAGACAGAGACTAAGAATGTTGGCTTGAAATAGATTTTAGTCTCATTCAAAAGTAAACAGTACCCACGGCTTGAATGAGTTTGATTTTTGATTTTGTCAAGATAAATTGTACCCACGGCTTAGACAAAGTCTTCTAGAAAAAGACTAAGAATCTATCTTCTGGTAGTTGGAAGGGAAACATGAATGTTGGCCTATAATTTAGTCTTTAGACAGAGGCTACGAAGTGAACACTGGCCCATGGATAAATTGAGATCTTTAGACAAAGAAAAATGATCGATTTTATTCTCATTCAAAAATAAATAGTACCCACGGCTTGAATGAGTTCGACTTTTGATTTATGTCAAGGTAAATTGTACCCACGGCTTACACAAAGTCTTAACACAAAGGCTAAGAATGTTGGCTTAAAATCTAGTCTTTAGACGGAGACTAAGATTCTAAAAGTTGAACACTAACCCATGGATAAAATGAGATCTTAAGACAAAAGAAATTATCTATTTTATTCTCATTCAAAAGTAAACAGTACTCACGACTTGAATGAGTTCGACTTTTGATTTATGTCAAGGTAAATTGTACCCACTGCATACACAGTCTTCAGACAAAGACTAAGAATGATGGCTTAAAATCTAGTCTTTAGACAGAGACTAAGATTCTAAAAGTTGAACAGTGACCCATGGATAAAATGAGATCTTAAAACAAAGAAAAATTATCTATTTTATCCTCATTTAAAAGTGAACAGTACCCATGGCTTGAATGAGTTCGACTTTTGATTTATGTCGATGTAAGTTGAACCCACGGCTTACACAAAGTCTTCAGACAATGACTAAGAATGTTGGCTTAAAATCTAGTCTTTAGACAGAGACTAAGATTCTAAAAGTTGAAGAGTGACCCATAGATAAAATGAGATCTTAAGGAAAAGAAAAATGATCTATTTTATTCTCATTCAAAATTGAACAGTACCCACGGCTTGAATGAGTTCGACTTTTGATTTATGTCGATGTAAATTGAACCCACGGCTTACACAAAGTCTTCAGACAAGGACTAAGAATGTTGGCTTAAATCTAGTCTTTAGACAGAGACTAAGATTTTAAAAGTTGAACACTGACTCATGGATAAAATGAGATCTTAAGACAAAGAAAAATGGTCTATTTTATTCTCAATCAAAAGTGAAGAGTACCCACAGCTTGAATGAAATCGACTTTTGATTTATTTCGAGGTAAATTGTACCTATGGCTTAGACAAAGTCTTGAGACAAAGACTAATAATGTTGGCTTGAAATAGTAAATAGTACCCACTGGTTGAATGAGTTCGATTTTTTATTTATTTCAAGGTAAATTGTACCCACATCTTAGACAAAGTCTTGAGACAAAGACTAAGAATCTGTCTTTTGGCATTTGGAAAGAAAAAATGAATGATGGCTTAAAATCTAGTCTTTAGAGAGAGACTAAGAGTTGAACACTGACCCACAAATTAATTACAATTGGTTAGACAAAGACATTTGATCTACTTTAGTCTCATTCAATAGTAAACAGTACCCACAACTTGAATGAGGTATACTTTCGATTGATTACAAAAGCAAAATTGTACCCACGGCTTAAAAAAATTCTTTAGACAAAGTCTAAGAATCTGTTTTTTTTAATTGGAATGAAAACATGAATGATAGACTTAAAATCTAGTCTTAAGAAAAAGACTAAGAGTTGAACAGTGACTCATGACTTAAATGAGAGATCCCAAGACAGAAAATTGATCGATTTTTGTCTCATTTAATAGTAAACAGTACCCACAGCTTGAATGAAATTGATTTTCGATAGATTGCAAAGCAAAATCTAAATTAATATATATCTACAGACTGGTTAGATTCAATCAAAGGAGGATACTACACATTTCTTAACTGTCTTTAGGAGAAATAGAGGTTAACTGGAATTTCCACATGGGATGTGCTTAAAGAAACTTAAAAGATTTCCAATTTATCCGACATGTATGTGGTTTTCTGATCTTTTTGCAAGACTAAATTTTGATTTTTTGTTTATATGATTGACAGATTTGCAGTTAGTTCCAAAGGAGATATCTAAGCCCAGGTTGTAGGTATGTGATGTTCGAAACTGGTCTTTGATTTTTTGTTTTATATTACTATGTACGAAAACCACATGTTAGGTAGAATACATATTCGTTGTATAGGCATTTTTAGTTAGAAATGTATTTAACAAAATTACTATCTATGCCTTAGTTCTTCTAAGACATAGACATAGTTAAAAGTTAAAACTAGTTTTAGTGCTTGTTTGTGTCATCTATCTTATAACTTAAAGTCTCCCTCATAAATGAGAGATTTCTTGCAGATTTTGATTGTAATTATTCGGCGCCTTTGGCTTCCATTTTTTATGATTTATCTTACTTGAACTTTCATATATCATATTGCATCATGCTTCGTCTTTTGTTATACATCTTGCATTCTTGGTCAATCAGGTGATGTGATTGTCATATAAGTTGTCTTACTTATGTGTTTAAAACATTGTTTCTTAAACATATTATAGTTGTATTGATTAAGAATCTCTGTTTCTTAAACATATTATAGTTGTATTGATTGAGAATCTCTCTAATCTCATATTAGCATCTCTCTTAGTATTATGAAGTTGTCTCATAATCTAAGTATTGACTTTTGTAAAAATCATTTATATTTTCTGATACATCTTTGATTTATTATCTTATCCTTTCTTTGTTTTGAGAACCCCCTTTTTGTGAACATATATATATATATATAACTTGATTATCATGTCTCAATCTCAATTTCTTTTTTGAAGTTTCTTGTAATTACATTTGCATAAAACTTTTGTCTTATATTTCTAGATACATATAAATTATTTTATTTCTCTTTTAATATTTCAATGTTTGATGTTCTTTTAACATCATATCATTGCTTAATAATTTTTGAATTTCTATTTTGAAATTATGTCATTCCTTCCTTATTCGTTATAAACTATCTAGTATCTATAAATGCATAATATTTATTTATTTATTTATTAATTTTTCTCACACGGTAATATGCACTTGTAGGCACACAAACATCACATTATGTGTTTATAATATCGCTAAAACTTCTTTTGATTGGTTTTTTTGTTTCTTAGTTTATGTCATTTCTCTAATAGCTTAGTCTTCTTTATTAATGGGCAGATTTTGATTGTAGTTTCCTTCCGTTATAGAATGTTAATTCGCCTTTAGTTTCCAATTTTCTGGTTTATCTCACTGTCCTGTGACATTTTGACATGTTTCTTGTATCATGCTTCGTCTTTCATTGTGGACTTAGGTTTTAAAACATTGTTTAAAATTATATTATAGTTACATTGTTTGAAGATCTATTTGATCTCATATTAGCATATCTCATAGTGGTATGAAGTTGTTTCATAATATATTGAATTTTTCAACATTATTTACTTTTTGATTCATCTTTATTCTTTTTTTGTGCACTAGCAATTCATTCATAATAAAATCAGTTCATTACAAGCTCTCGAAGAGCTGTTTTAGCTGCTAAATCGGCTTTCTCGTTTAAAGAGCGAGGTATAACCACAAAATAAACGCGAGAAAAAAAGACTAGTTGAAGCTTTGATATCTGCCACGATACCATACAAACTCGAAAAAGCGCTTACACCATTGATTGCGCTAATTAGTTGGGATGAATCCGAAGTAAAAGTAACTCGCATAAGATCCATAGAGTAAGCTTGAGTGACTGCTTCCCTTAGCGCCAGTGCTTCAGCGATTAGTGGTGATGCAACACACTTCTTTACCATCGAGAAGGATCCAAAGCTTGTCCCTTTTTGCTCATAATTTCACGCTAGACCTGCAATTTGGATTCATGAAGACCATGAAGCATTTGTATAACAAATGACATTAGTCAAAAGGGGATTGCAATATTTTAGCCGCTTGAGGCTAACTGGCAGTGTTCTTTGGGCTTGTTCCCATTCCCTCGCATTGGTTATGGCTTTCGTTACCACTTCTTCTACCGTAAACATTCGCCTCTGGAACAAACGATAGTTACTAGCATTCCAGAGATCCCACACAATCCAAGCTGCTAGCGCTTGTCCACACACTCCCGAAGGCAGGAGACAAGGATTTGATTTCAGGATTTTCCATAGAACATGGAAAGCTTCTATCGATCCCAGTCTTAGTTGCTTGGAAAAAGGAGCTGATGTCCATACCTGAACCGCAAAAGGGCAAATCCAAAACAGATGATCAATCGTTTCCGGCAATCCGCAGACAAGGCAATGATTGGCTGTAGCAATTCCTCTTCTGTTAAGGTCATCTTCTGTTGGGATTGCTTTGTGGAAAATCCTCCAAATCATAATTTTAATATTTTCTGGGATTTTGAGATTCCAAATTTCTTCTACCCAACTCGAAGTGGGAAGAGAGTTAATCAACGTTGATTCGTTGAAGTATTCCAAGGCAGCATAATATCCAGATTTTGCATCATAAATTCCATATTTAGTTTTTAACCAGATTCGTTTATCACTCAGCCCCGATCTGCTTGGTTGGAGAAGCAAGATTTCCTGTTCCAGATTTGGTAAAACTTGTCGCACTCGACTCTTGATCCAGTGATGGTTTGCATCAAGGAGTGTTTCTACCTTCATCTTGATTTGATCTCTGGGGATTGGTCCTTAAGGCATAATTATGTCCGAAAGAGAAATCCATGAGTCCTCCCAAATATACACTGATTTACCATCTCCTAGAGCCCATCCCAGATGTTTACATAGCAAATTCCTCCCTGCTTCAATGCCTTGCCAGCCATGGGAGGAGGAAGATCGGGTGTCACCGGATAAAAAGTGAGAATCCGGGAAGTATTTTCCTTTTAGTATACATCCCAATAAGCCATTAGGGTTCTTTAGAATGCACCAAGCAAGTTTCCCAAGGAGGGCGATGTTAAAAGCTTCTATTTCTCGAAAACCCAAACCCCCTTGTTTTTTATTCTTTGTGAGTGTGTTCCATGCGACCCACGAAATTTTCCTTTTGTCTTAATTTGAGCCCCACCAAAATCTTGTCAAGACCGATTGAATTTGTTTGCAAAGAGATATTGGTATCTTAAAACACGACATGGTGAAGGTCGGTATTGCGGAAAGGACGCTTTTTAGCATTGTTAACCGACCGACCGTAGATAGGAACCTTGATGACCAACTCATGGTCTTTTGGTGGATTCGATCTATGATGGAAGCAAATAGATCTTTTTTCTTTCGTCCAAATAATTCTGGCAAGCCTAGATAATTTCCCATTCATCCCTCCTTTGATATGTTCAACGTACGCTTTATAGTCTCTTTGAGTGTTGCGTTTGCCTTCCGAGAAAAAGTGATAGATGACTTTTGAAAATTTATGAACTGACCCGAGGCCTTTTCATACATATTCAAGATATCTTTTAAAGTTGCAACGCTTTTGCAAGAAGTACTGCAAAAGAACACAGGGTCGTCCGCAAGAAGGAGGTGATTTATACATGGGCTTTTATTTGCGATATATCCCTGTAAGCCTCGCATCGAGCTTGCATATTTGCATAATCCGGACAAAATTTCGCTGCAAAGAATAAAGAGATATGGCGAAAGTGGATCATCTTGTCGTATACCTCGGCTTGGCTTCACAAAACCCATGACTAAGCCATTAAGAAGGAAGGTGAATGTGACCGTTGAGATGCGTTCCATAATCTAGCATATCCATTGGTTATGGAAGCCAAATTTTATTAGGACACTTTGAATGAAGCTCCATTCAAGACGGTTGTAAGCTTTTGACATATCCGTTTTGACGGCCACCGCACACCTCCTTGAGGCTTTCGAGGTTTTCAAAGAGTGAAGGACTTCATGTGTTATTAACACATTATCAGAGATAGCTCTTTCGGGAACAAAAGCGGATTGGTTCTCGGAGATTAGTGTCATCAAGAATGGTTGAAGTCTCCTTGTCAGGAGTTTCGAAATGATCTTGTAATAGACGTTGCAAAGGGCAATTGGTCTATAGTATGACACTTTTCTTGGGTCATGGACCTTTGGGATGAGTCTAATGTGCGTCTCATTTATCCTTGACGGGAGTTTTCCCGTATTGAAAAAGCTTTCCACCTCCGTAATAATTGATGGTCCTAATGTTTCCCAATTGGATTGGAAAAACCCAGTTGAGAAGCCATCCGGACCCGACGCTTTGTCGGAGTGGATGGAGAAAGCAGCCTCCTTGATTTCAGATGGGGTAGGTTGAAAAATTAATTGATTATTCGCTTCATCGGTGATCTTTGCGATTTTGGCTTTTTGCATTATTTCCTCACATACTGTTGGTTGGGAGGTGAAGATTTCTTTGAAATATGAGGAGATGATTCTTATAATTTTAGGTTCTGTGAAGAAATATTCTCCATGAATGTCTTCAATTACAGAGATTTGACTTTTGGCTTTTCGACCTCTCGATACAGCATGGAAAAAACTTGAGTTGTGGTCTCCTAGAGTAAGCCATTGCAATCTACTTCGTTGCCTCCAGTATGCCTCCTCCTCTTCATATGCCACATTTAAAGATGCAGTAATAGTTTCTATTAAGCTCTGATCCGCAACTAGACAAGTATACTGCCATTCTATCTTCTCTTTATCTTCTAAAATTTTCTTCATTTTTTTCGAATACTGGTCCTTTGACCAATGAATTATGGCTCCTCTTACGCTAGATATACGGCTGCCAACATCAAGCCTGGAGGCCTTTTTCCATTCAGTTTTAATTAGCTTTTTAACCTCGTCATTGTCCTTTACCGCCTTCAAAACGAAAGATGGACCTTTTCTTCTTTTTTGATATGTCAAGATGAGTGACGACCGGTTTATGATTGGAGCCCTCAAAGTTAAGGTACTCACAACGACAAAGAGTAAAGCGATCAAACCACTTGTTGTTTGCCACCACACGATTTAGCCGACATCTAATATTTTGTTTATTCCGAACTCCTCTCCACGAGAAGGGGTCACTGGAGTGGCAGAGATCAAAGAGATTGCCCGCATACATAAATGTATGGAAGTCTGTGAATGAACTTTCGGGTCGCCAAATACCTCCACTCTTTTATTCGTTGCTTAAGATATCATTAAAATCACCTGTGACTAGCCAAGCGCCTTGCCGTAGCGTGGATACTTCAACCATGTTTTCCCACATCTTCCTCCTTTGTATATTATCATTGTTTCCATATACAAACGACATTTAGATCAATGCATTTTCATAATTGAGTTGTACATCAATGATGATGAGAGTACTTGTACAGCAAGATCTTCCTTCCAAAGGAGAATAAGATCTCCACCACCATGACCATGGGGGGATACTAATACATGTTTTGATAAGTTTAGAAATCTAAGTTCTCGAAGAACAAAATCATCTAGATTCTTAGTTTCCGAGAGGAATATGATGTCCGGAGATTGTATACGATTTATTTCCCCTAGACGACGAACTGTCTTGGTATTCCCCAAATCTTGACAGTTTCAAGCCACAATTTTTAAGGAAGAGGACTTAATGGATTTTGAAATTCGATCGGCTTCGCTTGTGGGCAGTTTGAAGGTCCTGCAGTATCACCAGCTTTCTTATTTTGCATTTTTGCACCTGTGGGAGTCTTTCTTTGGCATGTTCCAGTTGCCAGGTCTGATGCATTCTTCTTCCTCGGCGAAGCTGCAACTTGTCGAACTTTCCTTTTTCTTGAAGATAAGGCTGCAAGCGCCTTTTGGCTTGGTTGTCTTTTGCCTGGTGGCCTTCCTAGACGATCTTTCAATGTCAATCTGTTGTGTGAGATGATTGGGGGGGGATCCCATCTCCGTGTTTGGTCCAATTTGATCCAGAGCCGGGATTCGATTTTGTGATGGAGTTTTCTGTACTTCTTCCTGCTGACCAGTAATTGCTAAAGTGTGCATTGGCTTGATACTTTGTGCTTTGAGAGAGGCTAAGTTTCTTGCCAATTTTTCAGCATCATTTAGAAGGTTCTCTTTTTCTTCTACTAGTTGATAGCGGAGTTTCTGTGCCGCACTCTCCAAAGGGTCAGCACAATTAGTATATTGTGCCATATGGTTTCGTATTTCACCCAGAGTTTTTTTTGTTGTCTCATGAGGGATTTCTGAAGCTTGAGGTATTGACACCTTTAACCGTTCCAGGGTAGGCCAACGGCTTTTGTGTTCTTCACGTAGGACTGGTGAAACGTTAAAAGAAGGTTGTTTACTGTGTGAGGTTCTTGCCAACTCTCCTGCATGTGTAGGGGTATAGTGAGCAGAATGTGAAGCTTCCTCCCTCAGGCAATTTGGTTCTCGTAGAGATGCTTCTCCTCTCTGGGATGTGTGGGCTATTGTATGCAGAAGGTGCTCTTACATTTCTTTTGTAGGCTAAGGATGAAGTCTTGTAGTTCCGGGGATCCTGTGTAGCTCTCGCATTGAGCTGTCTATCTCCCCTGTAGAATCCTGTAGTCATTAAAATCACGTTTCTCTCGAGGAAACCTGTCTCGTTCTCTCGAAGGGTCCTCAATTGACCTCAAAGTGGGAATATTGGTATTTTGGGATCGTGAGTGGGGGTGACGTTCTGGTCCCTAGTCTCTGAAGGATTAAGGTGGGACAAATTTATTCCTCAAGCAGATTGCTTCGAAGAGGTTCTCTGATGGACAATCCTTAATGTCATGAGACATTAAGTGACAGGATGAACAAAAGCGTTCCAATTTCTCATAGACGAGTTGTACTTCAATCTTATCTCCATTATCAAACCATAGCACGGAGGAGAACATGAGGGGTTTGAGTCCATTTATGAATACCCTGACTTTTGCAGCTGAAAAAGAGATATCAATCATCTCAACTCTACCCACATCATTATCGATCTTTCGGAGATTGTTCTCTGTCCAAAGGTGGACAAGAAGGTCTTGAACATTAATCCAAAATGATATTTGTGAGGGAAATGAGGCAGAGATTAAGGGTTCCCAGCGTTCTAAAATCACCATCCACTTAACAAAGTGGTAGGGTTGGTTCTGGAGGACTTTTTGGATGTGAACTTATTAATCGAATTGGAAATGAAATTTCACCTGTCCAAGATCTGCACCTATTGGTCTGGATTCCAATATCCAGAGACTTGAGAGAAAAGGTATGAGAGACCAAATTCGTTGATGCTTTGGATTAGTCATCCTCCCGATGAGAGTTAGGTCGAAACGTTGGCTCAGGTCCTTGCTTATAAGTTCCTCTGCTCTTGCTCTTCCTGTCCTGGGTCGAGATGTTTTGTTTGGCATCACTGCTTTCCCTTTCTCTACATAAGACAAGCGTTTACTCATAGTAGAGATAGGAAAAATTAAAGTTTAGGCCTTTGAAAGATTTGACCCAAGTCAACTAAGTTCTTCACTTTGAGTGAGAAAAGTAGAGATAGTAAATGTTGTGGAGAGGAGTCAACTCAAATCTTAATAAAAGTTCTCTCTTGTATGAGGTACAAGAGGAAAGTTAGTGCCTTTAAGCTGATTCCGAGCTTTTGGAAGAGATTTTGTCTCATTTAATGTCTTCCATCCTTGTAAAGATTTTATTGTTTCTCCTTCTTGACCCATACCAGAATCTTGTGATTTATTTAAGGAGACTTCGTTTTAGTTCATTAAAAGCTGGATGTGTAGGGGGGAAACAGTATAGAGCAAGAGAAGCAGAAAGATTAAGTTTCCGGCCGGTAGAGCATTCTCCTCCACCGTGAACCTCCGTTGATATTTTTCAAATTTTGGTAGAAACTTCTATTTTAAGGAAAGAAAAGTGGGTGAGAAAAGGCTAAAGAGATAAGGTGGACAGTTTTAGAAATCCTCGATAAAAGTGTCTGAGAGAGTTTTTACTTTCTTCCTCTCATTCCGTTGATAATAATTTCAGTCAACATATGACTCTAAAACATAAATACCCTGTTTCAGAGCAGATTTTCTTTTCTAAAAAATTATTTTTTTTATTTATGGAATTTTAAATTTATATATAAAAAGAAAAAAGTTATTTACAAGAGAGCAAAAGCTGTGGAGAAACTGGCAAACTAAAAGAAAGAAAAACTTGTTGTGGTATGGTATGAGGATGTCTCGTTAAAACCTGGCTCTAGAAAACCCCAATGGGATAAAACTAGAGACAGAAAAAAGAGTACAATCCTCATACCCAACATAGGCCAAAAGAAAGAAACAGAGAAGCTGGTCAAAGAAAAATAGAGTGCCAAAAAGAATCGCACTAGCAGGAGCAAGAATGTAGTGAGGCCCAACGATGAGCTAGGGAAGCTAGCTTGGATGTCGGTCCATAATGTAGGTTGTGAATACGGTCTTGGATTAGGTGAATGATGGTTGTGCGTAGTTGAGAAGTTGTCCGGCTTGGCTTGCTATGTATCATGTTGTTTCGTTCCCGCCAAAGATGATACACTGATGCTTGAAAGGAAAGCTTCATGGGCGTCCTATCCACCAAGGGTAATGAACCAAGTCTCAAAGAAGAGAATGTGGTATGCCAATCTGGATTTGTGCGGTGTGAAACCAGCGGCACTACAAAAGCCTCCCAAACAGTATATGAATAGGGGCACGCAAAGAATAAATGATTTCTCGTCTCCTCATGTTCACCGCATAGAATACAAGGTTGGTGCTGACCCCATGCTTTCATTCGAGCACATGTTGTCAACCTGTCAATCACAGCAAGCCAAGTGATAAAAGCATAGCGAGGAATAGATTGAGGAAACCATATCGAAGGGGACCACGGTTTCTTTGTACCGTGCAGACGGATTTTCTGCCACATCGAGGTTGCAGAGAAGCTGTGATGATAATCCTCATTGTGTGTACGCCATAGTGGGGTATCGGAACTCATCGTTGGTGACGGACAGGGCAGTAGAAGAATGCGTTCTTGGAGCTCACGGAATTGGGTAACACGGGAATTACAGATGCACCATTGAGCTGCAAAAACCGCATCAGAGACTGGCTAGACGATAGATACCCAATTCTCGAATGCCTACATCACCTGCAAGGAGATACAAAGAACCAAAATGAGTCCAACAATCAAACCAGAATGATGTTGCAGAACCTACTAAGGAATTGAGAGGCTAGTGGACGAAGCCGGAGCAGCTTGTGCCACATCCAAGATCCACGACTAGTTATAGGGGCATCCCAAAAGGTTGTATTCCTGAGTAGGTATTCTCTTGTCCAGGCACGCCATAGTGAAGATGGGCTAGAAAATAACCGCCAGATCAAAGAAAGGGCATTGACCGTAGATGTATCCTCCAACCGTCTTATGCCTAGACCGCCCTCATCCTTTGGCCTGCATACATCATCCCAACACAACTTGGATATAGAATGGTTAGTAGCAGTACCTGACCAGAGAAAATTACTACAAAGGCTATTAATCTGTTGTAAACAGCATTTTGGCAGACGAAAAGTTGACTGTCAAAAATTAACCGTACTAACAATGACCGAGTTAATGAGCTGTAAACAACCTGCAAAAGAGAATAACTTGGCAGACCATGAGGTGATCCGAGAGCGGACGCGATTTAGGAGTGGAGCATAATCCGCGGCAGCAAGGGTCATTTATTGTTTTTTTTTTGCTCTACTTCCAATCCAATATTTCTCATATTATAGATAATTTTTTACTTATTAAAATAAAACTCGCGTATTCGCTCGAGTAACTATATATATATAGTGGCGAACCCACTTGGTAAAAGGTGGCATCAAGTGACACCCCTAAAATTTATTAATTTTTCTTTAACTAACACTAATGATTTTTGTGTAGCCTAAAAGTATATTAATTTGTTCTCTTTACTTTCATGTCATGAGTTCAATAACCCATTTTATACTTTTTTCTTTTATTTTATATGTTTTTTTCTCAATGTTCCTAACGAAATATTCTTTAACATTATTATTTTCTAAACTTTTTATGGGTTCATATGGTTTGACAATAGAATAACAAGAGAATACGATGTAATTTATAAGTATGTCAAAACAATTTTATCCTAAAAAATATTGTATTTTGTATGACAAATATGAAAATCAACTTTATTTTATGGTGATATTTTTATTGTAGATGCAATCCAAATATATATACATTTTTAAATTTTATATAAATAAATATAAATATGTTAACTAATACACAAAATTAGGTATATTCAAAAAATATCAAACACTTCTAAAAATTCCAAAAATATCACAAGAATATTTTTGTTCCAAAAATGATACAAATTTAAAGTTGCTTTAAAACTTCAAATTTAAACTCTAAACCTCTAAAACCAAACTCACCCGCTTCAAGAATAAACTATGAACTCTAATTAGTGAACCCAAACCCAAAAAATTTAATTCTAAACTCTTAAAATTCACTTTTTATTTTTTTGTTTCTTTAAGAAAATTAAAATAAATGGTATTTTGAAATATTTAGGAGTATGTGGTATTTTGTAAATTAAATATGAGTATTATCATTTTTTAATAAACTCAGTAAAAAATATTTCTAAGTCCGCCTATATATATATATATATATATATATATATATATATATATATGACATTCTTAAACACAATTTTGCATGTTTTTATCAATAAAAAAATGTTAAATGCTTTAAGATTTTTTTTAACACAATCTCTATTACGCAAGTAATTGAACTCTTACTTGCTTATCTATGAAAATAATTACATATTTATAAATTTATTAAAAAATTTATATATTTTCAGGTCATAAAATCAAATTCTCTATTGTACATGTGATATTTTCAAATTTTTAATGGATTAAATTATATACTTTAGATCTGTAAATGTATCTTATTAAACTTAAAATACTTTATTTTTATTTTTAATATAATATTTATTATTACATTAACTTTCAGTAATTATGTATATCACATAATACCTAAGACATAATGACAATTATAATTTAATTTCATTTTATTTTTTTATTTATTCAGCTTTGATATAATATTCATAATTTAAAAATAAACTTACATTTTGTTTGTGTATTTGCGTAATTAAATAGTTTCTCATTTTCTAACATATGAAAGTGTTTTTGTTAATCATGTTGATCTAAATCTAAAAATTTAAATTTTTAATTAATAATTTTTATATTTAAATTTGTGATAGTATTGAAAGAAAACATCTTAATGACATTTTGGAAAAAAATGGTTGAATATTTTTTGGAACACAAGCATTTTCATGGTACTATATCCCTAGGTTTTTTATAACTAATATATTTATAATTAATATTGAAAAGGTGGATTAAAAAGAATCATCTTCTTCCTCATTGTTAAATTATTTTTTTATAAATGTTTTAATTTATTAGAACCATATATATCTCATTTTACACTACAGACCCAACAACTAGAAACAACAAACTCATATTGTAAAATCTATTAAATCTAAAAAGTATAATTGAGCCCAAACTGGTCTGCAAAACAAATGGAACCTAAACTAAATTTTAATTTTCTTAAAGGAGAATCATTCAACAAATCCGCCGCCGATGAAATTGTGAACCTTATTGTTATTGCTGAGAGGCAATTCAACAAATTTGGATAAGGGATAAACTTCTACAACATCAAATCCTAATCTAGCAAATCTAGAGATGCTTAATGCAAAGCGAAGCAAGTCATATGTTCAATTATTTATCTATTTATAATGTTATTATTCTTGATATTACCTACCATCATTATCATTAATGATTCTTCTTTTTTCTCTTCCACTTCTTCTTGATTGGTATGAGTTTTTTCAAATTAAATTTTCAATAATTGCATTATATGCAACCCCATCTCTTTAGTGAATTTCATCTTTTTTTTCCTATTCCACATTTTCATAAGCTTCTACGAATTCAAGAATTGCTATCGCTACATCTACAATATCTACAATGTTACAATATGAGAAACATGAAAACTTTTATTCTTTGTTAAAGTTTTATTTACACTTGTACACTGCTTATATAGCTAATCTATGTTCACTTAACTACTAACTAATTTTCAACTAACCAGTACATTAAACCAAACAATTCAACTAGACCGTAAATCAGTTATATATCTAATATATCCCAAGTCTTTGAATTGAGATCCTTAGAATAAAAAAAGACTTGAAAGTGACATTTGGTGAAGCAAAGAATGAAATTATCTTGGTCCAAGCGGCTTAGTTAGGATGTCTGCATGCTGGATCATTCTTCAACTATTGCAACACTTTGTGAGCAGCCTGAAGATTAACATCAGTAGATGCAGAAAGAAACTGATTCAAAGTATTCACTACTAATATAAATTAAAAAAAAAACAATAAAATTAAAAGTCATACATTTTCATTGGCACATCTTCTATTAAATTTTCATAAAAAATATACATTTTTTTATTAATAAGTTGACTAATAAAAATTAAGAAAATACAATAAAATGAAAAATCATACATTTTCATTAGCATCTCTTCCATTTAAAATTTTCATATATATATATATATAAAGACACACATTTTCAATACACCCCTACCATTAATAAAAAAATTACAAATAAAATCTTTCAATAAATGAATAATGAAAAACATATCTTTTCAAGACCATATTTTCAATAATAAGATGACTAATATAAATTTTAAAAAATAAAATAAAAAGAAAATTCATACATTTTCATTGGCACATTTTCATTAAAAAATATTACTGAAAAATATATGAAAAGACACCTTCTCAATACACCTCTTTCATTTAATACACCTCGTTCATTAATGAATATGACAATTACAAATAAAATCTTTTATTAAATGAATAATGAAAAAACATACATTTTCATAACCAAAGTTTTCATTAATAAGATGACTAATAAATTAAAAATGGACAGTCATACCTGTTCATTGGCACCTCTTCGATTAATTTTTCATTAAAATGATGACTAATAAAAATTAAAAACAATAAAATGAAAAGTCATACATTCTCATGGCATCTTTTCCGTTTATTTTTGTTTAAAAATATATATATGAAAAGACACACATTTTCAATACACATCTTCCATTAATGAAGATGACAATTACAAATAAAATCTTTCAATAGATGAATAATGAAAAAACATACTTTTTAAAACCACATTTTCATTAATAAGATGACAAATATCAATAAAAAAACAATAAAATGAAACAATATTATTCATGTTACTATTAAAACATTTATAAGTTTTATGACCCCAAGTATTGCAGGTTGTACATTTTGGTGGTAGCCAGGGATAAGTAACATTAACAGCTTGATCAATATCGGACAGTTCGATAGTGTCTATGAGAGTACCATCCAGATTTAGGACAACCAATACGCGAGCAATATCGAGACGCATACACTTCTCCGTTTTAGGGTGAAGCTTTTGAGCATCTCCCACAATATCGCCAAGGAATTTCAATCCTTCATGTGAGAAGAGTGAGTTGGGAACATGATGGAAATCAACCCATAGAGGCATTAAGGATAAATTCGGTTTGTAATCTGTACAGGATGGAGACCATTCTTGTACAACAAGTAGAACATCTGAAATGTGCCAATATTTCTTCTGGCATATACGTGACCGTAGTTTCGGAGACGTGATATGGAAGAGAACCGTGCTGTCGTTAATGAATTAGACATTGATTTTTGATTTGTGACCTTTCCGAGACCATATATGATTCACTGTGGCATGGACCTTTCTGATGTGCGGAGCTTCTCCAACAAAGTAGCCAAAAAGAAAGCTTTGCCAGAGAGGTTGAGAGTGAGCAAGGATGTGTGGAGGTATCGAAGCAGTAGCTACTTCGTTTTGAACTTGGAACAGAGTAAGGGTGGGCGTTCGGTTTTCGGTTCGGTTTGGATAATTCATATTTCGGATTACTCGGTTCGGAGCATATAGAAATCGTTCGAGATATTTAATATTTTCGATTCGGTTCAGGTTTATTCGGGTTCGGTTCGGTTTTTTATTTTTATTAGAACCCAAAATAGAACCGAAAATCCAAAATATTCGTAAAAAATCTAAATTATACAAACAACCTAACTAAAATGCAAGATAATTGAATCAAAAACCCGAAATATTGGACGAAAACCCATAAATATCCGAGTTACATTACTAAAACCCTACATTTTCTACTTAAAATCCTAACTATCTGATCACAAGCATATATATATATATATATGGGGTTTTTTTGTTACACTTTCGGATTTCGGTTCGAATTTGTATTTGGTTTTTCGATTTAAGATATATAGGAACCGTTCGGGTTATTTGGAAGAAAAGTTCGGTTTCGGCTTTTTCGGTTTGGTTTCGGTTCGGATTTCAGATTTTGGTTTATATGCCCAGCCCTAGAACAGAGGTTTCTCAGAAGGGCCACAGAGATCAGAGGAGTTGACGATCTTATTCCATGGTTGGGATGGTGGTGCAGTCTGAGACAATGGTGTTGAGACGATATCTTCCACGGTGCGGTGGAGGCTCAACCATGGCGCCGGCCGTAGAACCTTGCGCAGGAAGCTAAAAAAGAAAATGATGAGACTAGATTTTCGCCTAAAAACCGCCCATGACAAAAATATTAGATTCGATTATCAATTTAATTATGCAATACTAAACATATTAAGAAGAATTAGAATAGTTATGTCTCTTGGATAGTTGGAAGTTATTTTTTATTATTTAATATTTTTTAATGGTCACCTTTTATTTTTCTTTGCCATCTAAATTGTTAAAGAGGGGAGTAAGAAGATGTGTATTAGAGTAGATTTTTAAAATTTTTATTATTTAACTATGCATTACTAACCATATTAAATTAGATATCGAAAAGTTGTGTCTCTTGGATAGTTGGAAGTTATCTTTTTATTTTTTAATTCTATATATTTAATGTATTAATTTAACCTGCACGAGATTTATTAGTGGTAACAATTCTAAGATTATAATTTTACGTTTAAATATTGTTTACAAAATATGTTTCATGTAAATAACTTTAAATCTTCATTGGAATTTAGTTTTACGTCACTACTTAAATATAAATAATAAGACTAATCATTTTTAAAAATTTCGTAATCTAAATTAATATTTGAAAAGAAAACTTAAACTAAATTAATTTGTTTTAAAACAATAAAAAAATTTTAGTTATAGATCTTAATCATACTAATTATTATTACAAATATTTAAATATGATGATAGGTACTTAAGCCTTAAAACGAAAGGACACATTTTGAAAGTACATTTGCATTTCAGCTTTTAAATCATAAAGTTGTGACTCTTGCTTGAATCCTTTAAAATATTATCTAGCCACCAACATAATATCTTATAACAAACGTTTACAACAATGTCGATAACTAACAATAACCAATATCTACCAGATTACAACTTTTTCCAAAATATTCAAATGAAACGTAGCAAACAAAAGATTTTAGCAAAAAAATTTTCGCATTTGGGAAGAAGAAATTCAAAACGAGAAAATGAAATAATAATACTTAACATTCTTCTATTAATGAGATGGTAAGTGTTTTGATATTTATATATCTATAAATATTGATTATACATTTTTATTGAATGATTACCTGTTCATTTTATTTAGAATGAAACAATTGTTGGATCAATCAACAATAAACTCATTAAACAGTTTCAATATATATTACTAGAAGGATTCATTTATTTATGATTTTGAAGTTTGGAAGGTAATACAAAAGTACAAAGTTTGTAGTCATCGTTTTACTTTACGAATTACTAACCAGACATCATTTGACATAATTGAGGAAGGAATAGTCTTTATATCATTTGAAAATATCATTTTCTAAACTACAATTAATTTTATCAATTAGCAAATTCTAATACTCAATATAGTGGTGAGAAAAATGCTAATTTAATTATTCAGTATTTTGAATTTATGAATTTGATCAATTACGTTGTGTACCAAAAGTTGACATAATTTTATTCAATTATTTAACATATGTTATTGGTGTTATTGAAGAAAGTGGATTACTTGAATTATTAGACAATGACCAACATTCAAAGATACAAATAAGCATAATAATTTATAGGTAATTATTTGGTTATTATCTACTGTAATATTAGTCAACAATATATAAGAATAAATATTTTTGTAGTGGTAGTAAAGTACGAGTAACTATATGGGGTGAGCATATTGATCAATACTAGAAACTTTTTAAAGAGAAAGATCCAAAAGGAGAAGTAATTTTAATAACAAGTGTTAACCCAAAATCGTATTCAGATATTTAAACATGCAATAAAATTAGGAAATAATGAATATGGATTATAAATATATTATTAAATTAAATAAAAAATTTAATGTACCAGATTACTTGTATCTTAACATCACCATGGCTTCAAAAATAATCTTGAAAGACAAAATAAATGCAATAAATGACTTCACTCAAAAGTAATAATTTTTCCATTTGTCTTTAGTCAATTTATAAGAAGAATATCGTAAGATTTTTTTTCTTTTCCTTAAAATAGTACAATTCCAAAACTACAATCTATTTCAAATTCCAGCACTAATACAAGATTGCTAATGAGCCTAAATTCATTACAATCCACGAACTTTTTAATCTCCTATCTTCTAGTGAAAATGAAGAGGTAATCCCACTTTAAATTAATTGTATAATGGAAATAATTAAATCACTGCAATTATTTAAAATTATTAATCATTATTTCATGTCTTGAAATATATTTAATAGTTAATCATATGTTATAGGAAATTTTATTTAAATGTCATGGAAATATTACGGAGTTATGTACTAATAGTGGATGGAACTACATTTCTTGTAATGGTTGCAATAAAAAGCTTAGAAGAGATGGAGACAAACTCATCTGTAATTTTTATATCGATAAACCAATTACTGGAACATTACGGTATAGTTATTAAAAACATTTATAATAAAGAAATTTTTTGTAAGATTATCTAAAATATATTTATAGGAAATTACTTTATTTTCTTTTTCGAATAACCATAAAATACATTTTAAATATTTCTATTAAAATTATAAGCCATATCTTTTTTAAATAATTTTTTGATAATAATATAAATATTTATGTTTGGAATAGAAGTGATTGTTGATGATGGTACAGAAAATGCGATGTTTGTAATGTTCAATAAAGATATAACAAATATTTTAAACACAACAACAACTAATTTGGTCCAAGAAATGGTAACTTAGGTTCACAACATACAAATAATTGTCAGTCATTAAATATATATATATATAACATCAACTATTGATACTTAATTTATTTAACACAAAGAAAATAATCAAAGTATAAGTGATGATGCTCTATATTCGGTGATTAGTGACTAGTTTGTTAACACTGAGTACAATTTTACATTTAGAGTAAATTCATTTTACTATAGATCTACATGAGCTGGCATTACAATTATGGAAATAAAAAAATAGAAAATGTTATGGAAAAGGTAAGCATTTAGCATATATTAAAAAATTTGAAGATATATTATTAGATATATATATATATATATTATTTTTATATTTACACACTTTTATAACAAGAGAGCTCCACAAATGAGCAGGAATGTGAGCCAAAAGTTAAACCAAAAGACATATCTAATAAAGATAAATTAATCAAGAAATGTCAAACTGAAAAAGTAGGGAAAAAGACAGAAAAAGAAACGTTACGGCGAGTAAAGAGCATAAGTGAAGCAACAAGTAAAAGTGATATTAAAAAATCAAAAAACATAGATGGATTAGAACATAGTTCTAAAAAAAATCTAACAAATAGCTAGACCAACATACGACCTATACGAAACAAGAGAAAAAAAAATCGATAATTCTTATGCTTGGGAGTAATTACAATTCAGACAAACAATATTTATATTTTTTGTTTAAACATTTTCATACACTATTTTAATAACAAGAAAATTATGTTTTAATGACATAAAGTATGTTTGGTAAATAATGGGACCTTCCATTCATTTAAATATATAATAGTACACTTTAATTTCTTGCAAAGTGCTCAACGATTAACTACAATTGATTTTTTGAGTCATTGTTTGATTCTTGAAAATATATTAACGTAAGGACTAACAAATAAATGTTAAAAATTTACGTAAGAATGGCTAGGAGAAATAATAAGAGTTAAAGTATTTATATTTATATTCTAAGAATAAAAAGAGAGGAAATATTAAGTGTATACAACTATTCTTCAAAAAATAAATTTATAAATGTTTAAGCATTACACAAAGAGTATTTAAATAGTACTAAATATAGTACTAAATAATACAATTGAAATTTAACATAAAAGTTTAACGACGACTTAGTACTTGAATAAAAAACATGTTGAACAAACCCACATTTCATGATCAAAGTTGCATTCTGGAAATGGACATTGCCACGATTCATCAACTAAACCATAACCAAATCGTAGAAAACGTACTATTGTTTGTTGAAGATCAATAGTTAACAAATAAATCTCTTCAAATTTATTCCTCCACCCGGAATTCTAATATCAAGTGTTTCTAACCCAGTTTTGGCAATCCAACACCAATATAGATCAACGCATTCAAGAGAATGCTTCTTTGATCTCTCATTTCTGAGGAACCCCTAATGTATAACCAACTTTTTTGAAGTTCACCATGCATACATATAGTTTTCAAACCTTAGATTTATAATGTTTGTAGGTTATTGTCTTCAACACAACCTAATTTTTTTAAAAAAAATTTGGTAATAAAGAGACTATTGTTAATGAAGGAGGAAAAATCAGCATGATGTCTAAAACATTATTTAGAATTATCCTCCTCCCTTCTTTTTTCTAGCCAATAATAGACTTCCAACTTTTTTAATGGTTGTTTACTCAATCTTATTGCAATATCAATCATAATTCCGTGATGTAGTTCTAGAACATTTGTTACTCAATCTTATTGCAATAACAATAATTGATTTCACAACAAAATAATTTAAAGAACATTAAACGTAAAATTTTATATGTGGTAGAAGGAAGATTTTTAGATATTTTAGACATCTTGAGTAGTAATTCTTAATATACTGGCAAAAGGGAGCAATATTATAAGGGATCAAACTTAGCAAAAGTTTCTTTCTTTTTTATTTTGACAACACTAACAAAAGTTTCATTTGTAAAGCAATAGTTGTGATGATTAGTTATTTAAAATATTTTAGTAAACAAGTAACTGTCCACTAACTATTATTGAGAGACACAATTAAGATCTATTTCATTTTTATTAACTAGAAACCGTTATCCAATATTTAATAAACTAAAATGAATAGAAAATTTTGACTAACTGAATGTAGTTATTAGTAGTAACAAACGAACATAAATCTATGACTGACCCTACTTGTAAAGAAATAGTATTAAATTTATTCCCAATAACAAAAAGTCAAACCGAAGATTATCTTATATTATTATCCAGTAAGAAGAAGTTCTATTAATTATTGTATCAATAGTTCAATTATAAGAGTATTTATTTCTGAATTAAGCGATTTAAAACATCAGAAAATAAAAAATATAACTAACTACATAGTTAAAAGTTGACACCTTTCAATATGTCCCTTAAATTAAAAGTAAAACTAATTATTAAAATAATTAGAAAGTTGCAACCTTTTAAGAACTATATTTGATTTTTATGTATAAGAATTGAAGATTGTTTCTTAATCATAAAGAAGTCTTTTCACACACACAAAAATGAGAAATCTCTTTATTTCTTCTGATGGTGTAAGCATTGAAGAACTTTTAAAAGGAAGTTGTGGCGGAACTATCATTATTATTGTAAAATTATTTCACATCTTCACTATAATTCTTGTTTTGAAATCATTCATATTTAATATGAACAATTTTATTATAGAAGATGAATCTTTAGATAAATATGATTTATATTACTCGTTGGTGGATGAAGGGATCAATCATGAAGAAGTTAAATTTATTATGGAAAACTTTATTCAAATTGCATGTTATGTCTTATTTTCTAGTGAATTTTCTCCCTTAAAAATAATAACTTTTTTATTGACATTAGAATTCCACCAGGTTAATGGGAGTGATGATGATATTTTAGAGCAACAGATTCAAGATTCTATAAATTTATTTAATCAAATACAAAGATCGCCTACCAAAGAAGCAATTGAATCTTTGGAGGGAAAGTTATTTGATGACACAAAGGAAGAAGCCAAAATGTATCTAATCTGCCTTGAAGAATTTGCTGAGGAAAATGATATTATAAAGTTACCATGTAGTCATATATATGATGAAAAATGTTTACTGTCATGATTTACGTTTAGCAATGAATGTCCATGTTGTAGGTTTAAATTAATATGTTAATTAACTGTAATATGCTGTTTCCTTTTAAATACTTTTGTAAATAAATTTTTGTGTCTTATAACATATTGTTAGGAACTTTTTTTTTAAGTATCAATTTTGTCCATAATCTTCTTCCACAATTTACAAAAAGAATAATAACCGATGCGTGTTTAATATTTTAATTAGTCCAAAATAGCATGAACAGAAAAATAATTAGTATGTTCCAATTTAGAAAAATTGTATATAAATAAGTAGCACTTAAATATGAGTATATACATTAAAAGAGAGCCCTTTATTAAATTCTCTAACAATTTGTTAGTTAATATGTTTAAATTATATTTCTTACAACAAGACAACAAATACATTTTTCAACATAATGCGTTTTAATAAAAGAGTTCCCGCGCAACATGCGCGGGTAATTTTCCTAGTATAATATAGCAATAACCGATAAAAAAAAATTACAAGTAAAAAAAAGAGAGGAAGATTTCTGTTAGAAAAATCCATTTGGCTGAAGGGTTTAGTAACTCACGATTTTAAGAAGAACATGTCTTTGTGAATCAATTCGACGATGACAGAGCAAGGTGGACAGAGTTTGTTGGTGATCGCTGATGAATATGGTTTTGATTTTGATGATAATAGAGCTCGTAATGAAGGTAATTGTGATGAAGAAGATGACATTTCTTGTATGTTTGAATTCAAAATTGAACAATTTGTGGTTGACTTTGTTGATGAGGAACCTATCAACCCTAATGTTATACCTGATAGTGATGATGAGGCGGATGAGTTTGAGTTTAGGAGACAAGAAGATGATTGAACCGATAAATTGGCTTTAGGGAATTCATCATTACAGGTTATGAGTTTAAGGAAAATTTTTTAGAGTATGTGTTACGAATATGGAATAACATTAGGCAAGAAAGGTGGGACAAGACAAATTAAGCTATAAATGTGGAATGGAGGATGCAAATGGCGTGTATATTGTTCATTTGACAAACCGAAACAAAAGTGTCTTGTGAAGACTAGGAACGAGATTCACACGTGTAATCTGAATGGCAAGTGTCAAATGTTCAAAAGTCCAGTGATAGGACGGTAATTTATGGACAAATTAAGAATTGATGAAGATCTAATGCCCGAGGAGATTCAAAATCAAATTAAGGAAAATTGGAAGATAGTGAGCTCAAGAAATCAATGCCAAAGAGGAAGATAGTTGGCGTTGAAGCGGTTTGGCAAATAGTTTGAAAATCAGTTAGCTCATCAACAAACACAATGGGCGAATATGTATTCAACCGATTTTATGTATGTTTCGAGAAAATACGCATCATTTGGAGAGGATATTTTCATCCCCTTTTTGGTCTTGATGAAACATTTCTGAAGGTGTACACGAAAGGAGTACTACTGGTTGCAGTAGGTCATTATGCAAACAACCAAATATATATTATTGCTTGGGTGTTTATTCAATCTGAAAACGCTGACAAGTGGTTATGGTTCATCAGACAGATTAAATCTGGATTAGTTCTTGGTAATGGGAAAGGTTTTGTTATGATATCTGACAGTTCAAAAGTAAGTACAATTGTGTCTTTCTAAATACTTTAAACTATATTTTTCTTCTATTATTTCAGGGTCTTATGAGTTCTTTAGAAGCATAATTGCCAAAAATTAAACATAGGAGATGTGTTAAAAAAAATTATCGAGAACCTGAAAAAGAGACATGCTAACAAAAACATGTTAAACCTCTAGTTTGGGGACTTGCTTGGAGCTACAAGAAGACATAATTTTCAGAGAAGTTAAGGCGAATAAGAGATTACAACTTGGCACTTTATGATGATGTTATCAAAGAGAAACCGAAAACATGGTGTAGAGCTTTTTTCGCAAATAAAGGGGTTTGTTGTGAGAATATCGATAACAACACGACAGAGTCACATGAAAGCTAGAGGAAAAGGCATTAGTCCCTATGCTTGAGATGGTAAGAAGACTAGCAACAGAAAAGGATAGGTAAGAGAAATAGGGAGTCACAAAATCATCAAGGCGAGTTTACTAAGGAATACACTAAAGAAGAAAAGTGCTTGTGGCAAATGGCAAGTAACCGGGATACCATGTGAACATGCTTACGGAGCTATGATAGACCAACAGATGAAAGAATATTATGTAACTACTTGTTTCTCAACATTTATGTTGAGGGAAATATATGGAACTCCATTGATTCCAGTTCGAAGACCACGATTTTGGATGACTGGTGATTACAATTTAATAGTTGCTCCACCTGCACCAGTACTCCCGGGTAAGAAGAAGAAGAAGAAAAAGAAGAATGTGTTCGAAACAAAGAAGGAGAATTACGAATCACCGAAGAAGAATCCACGACTTTCACAATCACAGTCGTAGTCGTTAGGGAAATTTGGACGGATTATTCACTGTAAATCATGCGGTGGAGCATGTAATAATCCAGCAGGATGTATGGTTCATCCACACAAAAGGCATCGATAGATGAATCTAAAAATGTAAGATCCGAAATTAAAAATTTTGTATCTATATGAAGTTATTGACTTGTTTTTTATACATGTTGCAGGATGCATCAACAAGTTCACCTACACAAGCCCTCAAAATTACACAACCCTCACAAACAAGTGGAGTTTGAGTTAGCTTTTCTCGGGTTTAACTTCAATGTTTCTCTGCTTTCCTTGTTTTTTGGCTCATGTTTTAAAGTCTTGTTGAAGTCTTTAAGAAACAAACTCATGTTGAAGTCGATTGATTTGAATCTATCTACACAAACTCTTTCATCTTTGGTTAACAATAAGAGATGTTCACATATGTTTCCATTAAGAATTTCACAATTGTTAGCTCTCAACACACCTAAGAAACAAGTAAGCTCCTTCTAAGCTTAAGATTAGCAAATGTAATGTTTGTGATACAACTGTTAGTACAAGTATAGAGGTTATGATTGTTCAAAACGTCGCTATGGAAGTGAAAGAGAAGGAAAATGAGCTATCTTTGGAGGTTATTGATGTGAAAAATGGAAGCTTGATAATGGGTAAGAATAGTTCAATAGCTTTGAAGCGTCATGTGATTGATGTTTGGAGTTTTGAAGCTTATAGAAAGATTATTTAGAGTGCTAAGAACAGAAGTTTTAAAGTGAAAGATCCTGGATTTGATGAGACTTTGAAAGAAAGATGTTATGCTTTACTTCGAAGATTGGTTTCTTTCTCAAAAGTGCAAGTTATTCTATTATACTATTTTGTTGCAAACTAACACCATATTACATTCTGTTGCAAACTAACACCATATTTTGTTGCAAACTACCGGATTATCTGGTAGTTATCGGTAACGTCGCGTGTGGAATAAGCTAGTGACGGAATCAGAAACGCTACTTTTGTATTATTGAAAAATCGCTTGCTCCCGAATCTTTACGAAATTCTGAACCTTTTAGTTAGTAGAATCAATTTTGATTGTATAGTGTCATGAGATGTTAAATCCCTTTGTGAAATCTCCATATTCTCACTCACTGGTTCAATAGCCATGGCTCCAGAAAATTTCAATTACCCATAAGTGAAAACTCCACCTCGGAGACAAGTTCATACTCTTTCACCAGTCCGTAAGTTCCGTAAGTTCACTTGGACTAGACAGACACAATGAAATCGTAGCTCACGACAAGTTTCTAGTAATGTCTCTCGAGCTTTTACATCAAGAAACTGTAACAACTTGAGTTTGTGTCATAAATCGTATTATGGAATCAGCATAAGTTATGATTACAATTATCTTTTTTATATGTTAATTTCAGAAGTTGATATGAAGCATGAGAGGGAAAGGAAGGAACAAGAAAGTAATAAGAACCAAAAGCTTAATTTTGTATCAGCTTCATCCCAACTTAAATCTAAATTGGGTTTAGTTTAAGTTTCTTTGATTATGTTTCGGTTTAATCAACACACCAAACACAATTAATAATCGTGGTTTAAAGATTTTAAACGTTATTTAGCATATTCAATTGCATATGTGGAAATTAATGAAATCAAAATGTTCAGAGGGTCGGATAAAGAGGAGTGTAAGTTCGTGTTGTAGATTAAAGAATTAACAAGTTGGGGGGGGGGAGTTTGGATGCACAAAATCTGGAATGGTGTAGTAATGTCAACCTAAATATCTATTATATATTAAAATGGAAAACTTTTTTAAAACAAACATTAAATTTGTTGAATAGTACATTATATGTCATTAGTCTAATGAATAAACAAACAAATTTCATTAAGGACAAAAAATGTCTAAAAAATTAATTATTATTATCTGTATAGTCAAACACAACTAAAAAATATTCTCCTAGTATTCATGTAACCAAACGAATATACAATTATGTATACAAAAAATGGGGTGTCGGACAATTCATACACCAATTATTTTAGAATATCGCCCTCATACAAGAATTTAGATGTTGTGCAAACACATATTCGAATATAAAAAATCAGCTAATTTATACACCAATTTTAAAAATTGTACTAATTTCAACATTTTTGTTAATGTTGTTAAGTTTTGTGTTAAATGTTGACTAGATGTTGGCTAAGTCAAAATTAAAAACAAAACGATGTCATTTGTAAATTTATGCTGAAAACATAAAACGAAATAATCATGTCGTTTTGTTTAAGTTTAATATTGGAAATAACAAACCAAATTAATCGGCGAACAAGAATTAGATGCATCGATATTCATTGATCTAGTCACATCAAAACCATTATTGTTTCGCTTATTGTCGTTCTTATAATCATCTCAACCAAAGTTTTGTCTTATATTGTTTAATTGTTCATTATTATTTTTGTGAGTGAGAGTGAAAGCCTCAAGATTTGGTAAAGGAGACCAAGAAGCCAACTAGAAGAAGATGAAGAAGTCAGAGTGGAAATTTCCAAGAGACCAATGAAACCACCGGAAACCGAGACATGAGATTTTTGTTGATCTAAATTGAATTACACTTAAATACCTAAATAGAGAAAATCGGAGGAAAAATCGAAGGAAGTGTAGTTCGGATTTTGATGTTGTCGTTGTTTGTGTTTTTAAAAGCCATCGGAAGGAGAACCGTTAAAGAGCTGAATAGTTTGTTCTAATTAATTTGAAGATGATGAAAACAATAAATAAAGAGAGGAGACTCGCGGTGGAGATGGCAAAAGTTGTTATGGAAACGAGCTTAGCGATGTGGGTGTGGAGAGACTAGGAAGTGTTTTCCTGTGATGGTAAATAAAGTGAAAAAATGTTAGCGGGAAAAGTTGGGAGTATGGTTGGAGGTGGCGGCGGAGTAGCTTTGGTGGATGATGGGTTGGAAGAGGGAAAAAAATTTTGGGATGAAGAAGAACACTTACATTAACAACACCAATACAACATCGTTTTATTGAATGAGTCGGTATAGACAAAACTTAGATAAAATTAAGAAACAATTACACTCTAATGTACCTAATACTAANATTACACTCTAGTGTACCTAATACTAAAATATTATCACTTTGAGTGATTTAGTGCTTTTGGTGTACTTTCACTCTCAACAAATATCATTTTGCTTTTAAAAGAAAGGGAGAGGAAAAAAGAGTGGTATTGATGTATTGGTTGATGTGATGTTTTTATTTTTCATCTTCAATCTTTAAATTTAATTAGTTGATAATATAAATATTTTTTAAAAATAAAAATTATACCAAAATTTATGTTTTTTGTACTCTATAAACAGATATTTGTTTTTTTTCTACACAAAGCAAAATTCAAGTTTCATGACGTCTGTGTACACGACGCTTTGTGTAGATGACGCTTAGTGTATAGCATCGCGATGTGTACATGATGCTTGTGTACATCATGCTAATGATTAAATGTACACAATGATAATGCAGTCGTAGACAATGATAATGCAGTCGTACACAATGATAATGCAGTCGTACACAATGATAATGCAGTCGTACACAATGATAATGCAGTCGTACACAATGATATTGCAGTCTATGTACAATGTTGTGTATAATGGACGTATAATTATTAGATGTATACAATGATGATGCAGTCTACGTACAACGTCGTGTATCATGCAACATGTACATAGCATCACATACACAATGATATGTACATGATGTTTGTGTATATCATGCTAATGATTAGATGTACACATTTAATAATTACCATGATATACACAAGCATTGTGTACAGAACATTATGTATGTAACATTGTACACATAGCAGCTATGTGATACGCGAGATTGTACACAAAAACATCATGTACATGACATTATACACATGTTGAATGATACACGACATTGTACACATACTGAATAATCATTGTGTACATCGAATAACTAGCTAATGTACACAGAGTGTCGTGTACACAGACGTCATGAACTTGTTTTTTCTATGTCCAAATTAAACAAAACAAGTGTCAGTTTATAGAGTATAAAAAGTTACGAATTTTGGTATAATTTTTAGTTTTTTTTTACATATATATTATCAAGTAATTGGTTTTTAAAGATTTGAGGTGAAAAAAAAATGTCAACATCTGACACAAAAGGGTAGAATGTAATTAATAAAAAAAATAAGGGTATAATGGAAACAAAATTTTTCTATTTCTTCACCAAAGTATACTATAATGTAATTACTTCAAGAAGTACACCAAAGTGATATAACTTTCTCCAAAGTCCACCTCCATGAAATTGAGCTTAAAATTAAATCACATCCGACGTAGCATCTCACTAAGCAACATTTAATAGAGAAATTAACACTATTAACAAAAATGTTGAAATTAGCAGAATTTTGAAAATTGATGTATTAATTGACTAATTTTATTAGTAAGGGTCTGAGTTTAAACAACACATAAATTCTTGTATGATCGCGATACTTTAAAACAATTGATATATGAATTGGCCGACACCCTACAAAAAATTATTAATTCAATTAAATAAAGTTTCCTTAATAAACTAATTAGTCAAAACAAAATTTTCATTTAAAAATAGATATATTATATACTATTGATTAATTTAAAGTTACATATATATGCTATTGTATATTGAAATAAATTATATAAATGTTAAATTCATACACTTAATCCGTTTACATATATAATCAAACTTTCAAAAATAATATGTGTTGTTATAATATATAACTATAAACATATATTATTTTATATTTTATTCAATATTTATAAATGTATTTATGTTTTCAAAATTTTGTAGTCATAATAAAATATATATATCATAATATAAATTTTATGTTATTATAAAATTAAAATTTTATTTCATAAGATAACACATATTTCACGCATAGCGCTGAACATCATGTAGTTCATTTTGAAAACTTCGATTCCTTTATTGGAAGTGTTTTAGAATCTTCGATTTCATAATTAAAATCTAATAAATAAATAAATAAGAATCTCTACATATTTTAAATATATTTTTAGCATAATTACAAAATTAAATTTAAAAAACATAGAAGATGATAATTTTCACCTTTTAAACTCATACTTTTCAACTTTTTCTATTTTAATAATTTAAAATGCCACAACTAAAATAGTTCCAGTTTGATGCTTATTTGCTTTATGTATTTGCACCATTGTTATTAAAAAAAATATTTTGAATAATTTAATTATAAAAATAATTTATTTATTCATATAAAAATAAAAATAAAATAATAATACAATATAGATTAATGTAATATCCATATATATGTGATAGATATTTTTAACATTTTAGTTTTACTTCTCAAAAAATTATTCATGTATTAGATTATTATTTTTATTAAAATTTAATTCTACAAAATTTTATGTTATATATATATACATATATATATATATATTTCCTACACGTATTTATTTTCAATTATTTTAAAATTTTTGCTTTCACATTTTTGCTTTTGAGTCCATGCAGTTTATATTTTGTCTTACCCAAATCTCAATTCAAAAACGAAGTTGGATACTTTTAATATATGTTATATATCTTTTTCAACAAATAAGCAATATTGTAGTTTTACTCATAAAATAAATAGATTTTTCAATATATTTTGTTTTGACTTCAACTTGTTATATTAAATGAAAAAATAAACACCCACAAAGGTACTTGAAAATCCATAAAGAGGAAAGATACACATATAAAGAAAAAAATAATATCTTCTATGAGGTGAACTAAAACTTTTAAGAGAAGTTGAACGGATTCCACTATCAAAATGTTAATGTCTAGGGTTTTATCTAAACTTATTTAAGTCCTGATCATCATGTTTAATCGGTAAACACTGTTGTAGGACATGATACCATGATACATGATCCCATCAAATAATTCAGCTTTTTGTCCTAATACAACAAATATAACAACACGAAAATCTAAAAACAAGAAGCTAAAAAAACAAGATGAGCTAACTTTACAAACATACAGAATGACAAAAAAACTCATCACAATTTCCACGAGTAACAAGACTTGCAAAGATTCTTTGCATCGCCACCAAGAAGGCACAATCCCAAACTCGTATATGCACCAACCACCACCTTCCAAGCTTCACCCTAATAGCCCTAACGGAATCCCAGAAGAAGCTCTCATGTCCTAGTCGATTGCCGTGAAGACTTTGTAGTCCACCGTCTTCTTCTCATCTTCATTGCATGTAACCTTCACAAGAAAACGACATCAAAAAGACTAAGACACCAGGACTCCATGAATCTCGACTGTCAAAGCCCATATTCGGTAGAAATAGGCACCATGGGAAGAAAATATGGAAGAGTAACAGATGAAACCCAATTGCTTATGAGAAAAGAGGGAAGGAAAACAACAATATAGACCGTATGTACATTCGATCGGCGTCGGCCAAGACCAGACGCCAGCGACCAAAAGGAACCAAAGTGAGAAAGAAATGTCAAGCTGCTAGAGAGAGGTTAAAGAATTTTATGTTGAATATCTAAAGATTCCACATCGATTGTTTTTTATGTGTGGTCAGTGACTAGTAGTCACTCTTTTGTTGTATGCTTTTTGTGTTTATTAACAAGCTTTGGTGACTCTGTTAGATCATTTCATAAGGCCTTTTTTAGTTTACGCTATAGTCGGAGGAGTAAACATATTTCCCATAATCAAATTTCAAAAAAATTGAGTCAAATATGATAATCTAATACCCAAAAAACATAAAATATAAGTAAAATAAAGTTCTAAAATAAAAACATCACGATGAGACTGAAAATATCAATAGATAATAACTAAACTCCAAAAAGATGTAGGCTCTAAATAGATAAAAATGAACTTTAACCACGGTTTCTCCTATGGCTAATAGGACTACTTCTCAAAACAAATACACATAAATTTTTATTCTCAATAAAAAGAACCATGAAGATATTAAGAACTCCAATGGAGACTGGAAAATGGCGAAATCAAACTCGAAACAAGAGACAATTGATATGCGCCAAAAAATCTCATTGAGGAAAAGGCCTCGATCAACCCATGACATATGAACAAGGAGAGAACTACCTTTAATCAGAAAAACCGAATTCCAAAAAATGATAACGTAAGATTGAACCTGAGAAAGTACAAAAGAAGCCAACAGCACAAAGTAGAGCAAAGATTATAAAATTAAAGAGTGATGGTGAAACAACACAGTCCTTTGAATTGACCCTCGTGATAAAATCATATTCTAGATGAGGAACATAACAACAACCACGACTGACCCTTACAACTGAAACTAAAAATTAACTGAACCAACACTACCAGTCTGCTACCACAAATAGAGCCTTCAAAAAAATGCTAAATCACCAGTGTTAGATAACACACTAAAAGTGTAGAGATTATACAAACAAATTTACAACTTTGAAAGCGCCAAGTCAAACACTTTTACTAGATTTATTAAATTGATCTCTTACAAGACTCACACTCAAAAGTAAGTTACTCAACACTAAGCTACTCTTAGTTTTCACCCTACAAATCTAGTCTAAGCTTTCTCCACTTTCAAACCCTCACAAACATGTGATCCTTAGTGTTGATACCAGGTTTGGCACCTGCCCTGAAAGCCCATGTCGACCCAAGGCCCAGCTGGACGCCGACGTGGCGAAGAAGAAGGGCCCAGGAAGACAGAAGCTATATGGGCCGACCTGACGAGCTGGGTTGTCCAGCTCGTGGCCCATTAGGTTAAAATGATGTAATTAGGGTTTTTCGCCTTACGTTCTCATATAAATACTCATGTAATCACTTTTAAAAGATATATGAAATTCTTCTGAGCTTTGACCCACATAATCTAAGACCTGAAACCTTTTGTTAAGTCTTGATTTAACAGTTGGCGCCGTCTGTGGAGAATAAGCTATAAGGTATTTGTGACTTACTTTTGCAGGAAGAAAGCATCAAACAATGACCATGGGATCACAGGAGAAACAGCCAGA